>PQME02000093.1:0-89019 GCA_003004525.2 Aspergillus sp. MA 6038 | reverse complement strand
GGCCCTCCCACCCCCGACTATAACAAACTACTACACGCTCTTCTCCTCGACGTTCCCCAACGGCCCACCCCCGCATACCCCCTTCGACATCCCCCTCCGGCCTTTGCGCAGCGAGTTCCTAGCCCTCCAGGGCCAGTCACACCCGGACAAGTTCCCGCCCGGCGCACCCAAGCAACGCGCCGAGGCACTCTCCGCGTTGCTCAACGAGGCGTACCGCACGCTGGTCGACCCGCTGTCCCGCGCGCAGTACCTGCTCCGCCTACAGCACGGCATCGATGTCACGGCGGAGGATTCGGCGTCGGCAGACAAGCAGACGCTGGACACGGAGATGCTAATGGCGGTTATGGAGGTGCAGGAGCGGATCGAGGAGCTGGCGGAGGATGTCGAGGATGTCAAGGAGGCGGAGGCGGTGATTGAGGAGATGAAGAAGGAGAATTTGGAACGCGTGCGGGAGAATGTCAGAATCTTGGGGGAGTGTGTTGATCGGGGGGACGTCGAGGCGATGAGGAGGGAGTGTGTCAGGTTGCGGTTTTGGTATAGTGTTGGGGAGGGACTCAGGGAGTGGGAGCCCGGGGTTAGGGAGATTCGGTTGGTCCATTGATTATGTGCTTTTCCGCACTAGCTGGTTTGCTGGTTATTATACCAGAGGTATGATTTTGTATTTGCATCAGTATTAGATACATGCGGCTTGGCTATTGTACAGAGACAAGACTTGAGCGAATTGAAAATCCTTCAATGCATTGTGCGTGAAGTATAGCAGGCAACCAGAAAACCTGTTGAGGCTGTGCTAGCTTGCAGTTAACGGCCGTAATCCTCTGATAATGGTATGCTAAAACGAACGACTTCTTTGGCAGTACAACGTGAGTCTACAAGTCACAGGGGCTGTCGAACGAGGACGAAAAGTCTGCAGTGCCTAGCGAAGAGTCTGTTCAGTAAGTACCCTCTCAATCCCCAAAGCCTGTGATTAGCCAATCAAACAAGAAGTGAACGCCACATGCAGGCTTCTCATGTCCTCCTACATAAATGACTTTGTACTCAGCACCCAAACATCCACTCGAACGAATATCACGCACTGCGATGGAGTGCTACAAACATTGTACCCTAACCAATCACCATAACGGCTACATCCCCGATACACCTTGGCAGTAAACAGCGGCTCGCCAGTGATCGTCGTATTAGCCAAGGGCCGTGGAATTGTCTGACTCTAGAGAGATAATAGACAAGGAGGCTGGGATAGACTGCGGCGTATATCGGGAGACACCTTCCGTGGTGCAAGCTGGTGCTTGGCTTTTTGGTCGAAGACTTAACAATATGTGTGTAAGGACGAAAGCATATCAGGCTGTCTTCTGGCGGCAAACTGCGCGAATACGACAGATGAACGAGGAAGAGCATGGACCAGCAACCACGCAGACATTGACACCCGCGACACCGGCGAAACCATAGCGACTTCACTCTGGGATAGAGCTAAAGAAGTAGTTCTGAAACTGCAGATTGTTCGAGACCAAGGACAGATCAAACAAAGGAACCAACCGGGACAATGGGAACCTCTCTATCCAACCGCGAGTGAAGAATCAACTGCACATGGGATAAAGCTAGACATTGTTGCGCTTACCCCGCTCAGTACCAGTCGTGGTAGCAGTGGTAGTGGCATGCAGGAGACATTCCACGCCAAGTATGCGTATTCGCAACGCGATATTTAAAACCGGAAATGATAGAAACCACAGAAACCCAATAATATTTGCAAAGAAAGCATCGTGATCTTGTCAATATGGAGCTCTGCCAGTCAGTTCCGTCGAATGAGGAAGAGAAGAAAGAAAAGAATAAGAGCTGCTAAAAAGGAGATCAGATGGTTCTCGACATTTTTTAATTAGTTATATGCAGTAAAGCAGCCGGACAGGAAGCGATGATCTCGGCATTGTCGGGTGCAAAAGCAGAACGGCCCAACCAGCTCGGCGAGGCCCTGAGAGGCAATGACCGGTAAATGCTCCGTACCATGCGAACTTGGGAAGAAGATTCATACTCCGTACAAGGAGGTAATTCGGATAATTATTATGGATCGAGATGAGATCAGATCCTGTCGATTCGGGCCAAGATAATCAGAAACAAAAAAAAAAAAAAAGACCGGACAGTGGGTGTTGGAGCCGTTGTTTCGTATGATGTCGAGATGTAATCACGGCATGCCTTGGGAAACCGAGAATTGACCCGAATTCCTCACGTACGCAGCGTATCAAGAGCTAGAACGGAGACATGTAACTAATCCGTAGCGTCCGGACTGGAACCCACTGATTGTAGAAGAAAATCTTTCGGAGGTCGTCTGGGCGTGGACAGGACGTGAGAGGTCCGGGGGCTGTCATTGGCAGAGACCAGGGTGCGTGCATGGAGAGCCAGCACCCTGATCTTCTGGTAGGTATGGATCTTGGTGCGGGTATAGATAAAGGGATCTACTTTCCCAGAGTCTTGTGGTGAGATAGAACGTTTCCTAGTGCGTGGTAGTGGCGGAGGCAGTGGGACGGAGGTCAACTACGGATGCAGGCAGATGAAATACAGACCTTGGCGGTGGTGGGTAGCTTGGCATCTTGGCGGGGACGAATGCTATGAGACGTAGTAAGGATAGAGAAAGAAAAGAGGGAAAAAAGGAGGTATACCATTGATACACGCGTAGCCAGAGAGAAGTACCTCCATCCAGGAAGATGCAAAACAACGCGTTAGGGCAAAAAGGAAACTTTCCGCTGACAGTCCTGTGGGGGGTTGCTCTTCGTAGTAATCGCTGAGTCAGCGCCCTGACGCCGGGGAGCCAAGACGCCAAGACCGTCCCAGAACCGCCACTCTTGGCGTCGATCCTTGGCATTGCGTATCCTGATAAAAGATAAGGCCGGAAAGGGAAATACGACGTCGAAGCCCTAGAAAGCAGGACTTGAAGGATGAAGGAGCTGAGCATTACGACTGTAGAACCAGGGGAACTGAGTACAAAAGATAAGAGGCATGATGAGAATGACAGTCGTAAGAGAAAAAAAAAGACGCAACAGTATGCTACACAATCCTTGCACAGGCATCGCAATTCTGCGGCAGGGTTTACCTCCTGCGCCCCTGATGCACATCTTGGCCGTTTGGTCTTGGCCTTCGAAATAGAAAATTCGGAAGATAAGAAAATGGAAAATTAGAATAAAGCAGCGGACCGAGACAGTACGCATAGAGACAGATACTACGTAGACACCCGGTATAAGTAGTGGTGGGCGCCCCTATCTGTGCAACCCGTACACTTCATTTCTACCCTATACTTGACCAAGCCCTATCTTGTCTTCTTCTTCTTCTTCTTTTTCTCTTCTATACTATAGATACCTTCCATACACGCCTACACATCATGTTTCTTCCTCAATCCTCCCATTCCGAATCCAGCATGCTCGAAAAAGAACCGCCTCTCGGTCTCCTAGAGAGGCTGCGGCATTTCACCTGGGCCTGGTATACTCTCACAATGAGCAGTGGCGGTCTGGCTGTGCTCATCGTCAACCAACCCAATACCTTCCCGGGTCTGCGTGAAATTGGCCTGGCCGTCTACATCTTCAACCTCGCGCTCTTCGCTATCGTCTGCTCCCTCATGGCCACTCGTTTCTGTCTGTACGGCAACCTCCTCGACTCCCTCCGGCACGACCGGGAGGGCCTCTTCTTTCCAACCTTCTGGCTATCCATTGCGACGATTGTCTGTGGGCTGGACAAATACTTCGGAACAGACCCCCATGAGAAGTTCTCGCTGGCCCTAGAGGCTCTTTTCTGGGTCTACTGCGTCTGCACCCTCCTCACCGCGGTGATTCAGTACTCCTTCGTCTTCACCACCCATTCCTACGGCCTGCAGACGATGATGCCCTCGTGGATCCTACCTGCTTTCCCCGTCATGCTGAGCGGAACCGTCGCCTCTGTGATCGCGGAGAACCAGCCCGCCCGTGCAGCCATTCCCATCATCACCGCCGGCGTGACCTTCCAGGGCCTAGGCTTCTCCATCAGCTTCATGATGTACGCCCACTACATCGGTCGGCTCATGGAATCCGGTCTTCCTGGCCGTGAGCACCGTCCCGGTATGTTTATCTGCGTCGGCCCACCGGCGTTCACAGCCCTCGCCCTCGTCGGCATGGCCAAGGGTTTTCCGGCGGAAATCAGCATCATCGACGACAACAGCAGCGAAGCCATGCTCGACGCCCGCGTGCTGCAGCTCCTCGCCATCGCAACGGGTGCCTTCCTCTGGGCACTGAGCCTCTGGTTCTTCTGCATTGCGATCATTGCCGTCATCCGTGAGCGGCCCACGGCCTTCCATCTGAACTGGTGGGCCATGGTCTTCCCCAACACGGGGTTCACTCTGGCGACGATTAGTCTGGGCAATGCCTTCAACTCGCGGGGCATATTGGGCGTGGGCTCTGCCATGACGATTGCCATCGTATGCATGTACCTGTTCGTCTTGGTGAGTCATGTGCGTGCTCTTGTCCGCAAGGATATTATGTATCCGGGCAAGGATGAGGATGTCTCCGAGTAATCGGCGGCCGTTGCCTTCTCTCGTTCTAGCGCGTGTATATTTCGGTTCGTTGGCATCGCATTGCATATGGAATATGGCGTACGGCGTTATCTGCTTGACCTGACTTCAATTCTCTTCTGTGACTTTTCTATTCCTGTCTATGCATTTACACCAGACTACACTTATACTAGATTATAAATAGACACCAAACCTTCGAAGTTCCTACAAACCGGAACCATCCCACCCCAACAACCATTTCTGAACCTTTCAATCCAGCCCACCCACCAAGTTAGCCTAACCCCGTCCCATCCACCTCCTAACCCCCGTACAACCCCAGAGCACACCCACACGCGCACAGTCCACGTAACCCGTTCTCGGACCAAACTAGGCTAGATCTTAGATCACTGGCTCTTGAAGTGCGGAGGAGTTAGGAGTACTAGTGCGAATGCCCAGATACCCGGTGGGACAGTCCTACGTCGATCCCACAGCCCCGAGCACTAGTCGTGGTTTAGAGTATAGTTCAATGGGCCGGGCATGGCATGTCTGTGCAGAGTGCGGATACTCGGTTTTTGGAACGGCGGGTGGCGGTGGTGATGGATTGCACATTAGGTCATATGTAACATTAACCCGTGCGATGAGGGAATGGTGTAGAAGAGAGGCCAAGGCCAAGGCCAAGGACAAGGACTAAACCATATCACACCTACTATTATCCCCCGTGCATACGGCGTAACAACGGGTACGGGGTACAGAGGATTAGGCCCCCTGAAATCGGAATCCCCGAACAAAAGTATAATTCCGTAGTGCGGATCTAGTGAGGCATTTTCCATTCCGATCGTACTGTCTGGAAAGTAGTCAGGTGATGATTGCACGTAGAGCGCCCTGTAGGCACCGACATATGTATGAACACACCAGTCTGCAGTCCACAATTATCGCAACCCAGAGTCAAATCCAGTCGAGCCCAGCCAAGGCTGTAGTAACCCATTCGAGTCCAGTGCTGTCGAATGGTAAAGACGACAAGAATCACAAGAAACGCCTAACCGGGCACAAACACAGCCTTCAGAATTGAGCCACTGTCCATTGGCGAATCATAGTCGATAGAGTAGTTATACAAGTGAATATGATCGCCATAGAAGAAAGAAAGAAAAAAATCGTTCTGCCTGCTTGTGGCTATGCCATTGCATCGCATTATTGCCTGAAGGTCTGTACATTATATGCACGCATGCATCCTGCAGCATAAATAGAACAATACCAGGAATAGAGCTCGAGAGATAAGCCATGTGCTTGATATTATGTATTGTAGTTTCGTTATTGTTCTGCTGATCCTCGGTCTTGGTACTTTTTAATACGTACGGACGCTGTGGCTGTTGGCTTGGCGGTGGATGAAGGTTTTGCCAGCCCTAGCTTTGGTCTTATTTACCTGGCGTCCACCAAGTATACCGGATTACCATTGCTGGCGATAAGAACATGGTTACAGAGCTGCAGGCTAAAATAAAAACATAGCTCTTTGATGGGATGATCATATGTCGCTATCCGGCTGCATAAAGAGCCAAGAAAACTCTGCAGGCAGAAAACCGGATCAAGACACACTACAGTACAGGCAGGCCATCCAGGCATCAGACATCAGACTCCAGTTATCCAACTTCCAAGACCTCCTAATGCTACCCAAGGTTCTCCCAAGACTATCCAGATCACTGCAATTCAGAGAACTGCACCCAGACCACCTAGACCATCGCCCCGCGCCAGCCGATTCACATCAACCCAATACTCCTTGTCTTTCCGTCGCAGATTATCCATAATTGCGGGTCGCCTAGAGTTTGACCGTATGCTTGGTGGCAACAATCTAGACCAGTTAGTACCGCACGATGGCCTTGGCAAGTGACATACGGAATACATACATGAGCAGTCCTCAAAGGAGCCGGTCTGCGATGCGACATTTGTTTTCAGCCAGCCTATCATGGTCAGTATCGGCTTGTCTGTAGAGGAGGAAAAAGACGTACAAGCTCTGTCACTTACTGGGCCTGTCGCAGCGCAGGCTATGCTCGTATATGGGGGATTGTCTCTGGATACTAAGTAGACTCCTAGAGTCCTGCCAGATCACGGAAGTTGTCGATTTTTGCAAATGCCGTCGGTGGTAAGGAGTTGCGCGAAAAAATGGTTCCAGTCTGATTTGATCAGGTACCATCCTATTCAAACAGGTCATTCGCGACACCTTACCAGTGTTTCCACATGACTGCGTCGCCCGCGGATAGACGTTGTTTTTAGCCAGCCTACCAAGGGTTGTTCGTCAGCAGAGTCCGGCCAGTTCGAGATGGTAAGATGATACTCACGAGCTCTGTCACTTACTGGGCCTGTCCACAGTGCAGGCAAGGGACAGAGGAGGAAAGCCGTTTACCTTTCAACTGTGAGTGATACCTAAACTGAAGTGGCTCACCACACTCGCCCGTAAACACCTCGACGATGTCCGTCGTAGATGTGTATCAAAAAAACGCAAAGCATACTCTGAGATTCACAACCAGCCTTACATAGTTAGAACAAACCAATCTCAACAGTAGACGGTAGCATTACCTGTGTTTCCACGAGACTGGGCCGCCTGTGGGCAGACATTTGTTTTTAGCCAGCCTGTCATATGTAAGTTCAAGCTGATGAATGTCAAGGAGCTGGACGGCTCACAAACTCTGTCGCTTACTGGGCCTGTCCACGGTACAGGCAGGGAGAGAAGAAGTCATGGAAGAGCGAGATAATTCGCTATAAATTGTAAACGGACTATACTAATAGGGCTAACTCACTGAAAATAAAGCGAAAAAGAAAACGAAAAGAAAACGATGACGACGAAGAAGACAAAACACCGAAGTTGAGGACGGATTGAACGCTCAAAGATGGTCAGAACCAATATTTGACATCACAAAACCACAACTTACCAAGGTATCCACGAAGGCAAACCGCCTGCGGGCGGACAATTGTTTTTAGCCAGCCTATACAGTTGTGAGTAACTTTTCGTCAAACAATGGAGTAGGAGATATCACTTACAAGCTCTGTCACTTACTGGGCCTGTCCGCAAGGCAGGCAATGAGAAAGACGACGCCAGGAAAAGAGGACTGAAGAAGGGAAGACATAGATGTAAGTGGAAACAATGACAGCAGCAAGCAAAAGAAAACGCAGAGTAAGATGCAGATAAGGGAAATGAAGAAGGCAGAATGCAGAATTGCAGAAAAGAAGGCAAAAGGAAGAAAAGCAGAAGCGAAACAGGAGATGCAAAACAATAGAAAGACAATAGAAAGCCAATAGAAAGACGAAGATAAAGCAGACAGCACGGATCGAAAGAAAAGTCGATAAAAAAGACGACAGGTAAGCCACGGAGGGGACGCTCAACCTTGCATGGCAGACTCGTAAGAATGAAGCACCCATGAGAACAAAGAATGACCTACCAGTGTACAGACAGGACCAAGTTACCCGCGGCAGAAGATTTTTTTTAGCCAGCCTATGCACTTATCAGCACCCATGAAGCAGAGATAGACACAAGCAGGACAAAGTGAGATCACGTACAAGCTCTGTCACTTACTGGGCTTGTCTGCAGTGCGGGCAAGAAAGGTCACGTGGGAGGACTGCGACCTGTCGTATATAAGCAAACCACAGCAAAGCGTATACACCGGGAGCAAGTGCCTGAGGCACAATGACGTCGATGCAGCAAGCGGAGTGTGATGATCGATGCTCATGGCCAGCCTGACATAACGGTCAGAAAGAGGTGCGCGCATACAACAGACAGCTGAACGACTCACCAGTGTTCTCACTGGACTGGGCTACCGACTGTGCGGGGCGAGTGTTTTTAGCCAGCCTATCATCGTCAGTGTCAGTGGAGGAAGGAGAGGTCTACAGGAGGAGACGCTTACAAGCTCTGTCACTAACTGGGCCTGCCCGCGGGACCAGTAACATGAGCGGAGGATTGTGCCATAGCGCAGAGGAGATGGCAGAGGGGAAGGAGAGGGCGAAGAACGGAGAACGGGAGAAGGGAAGGAAGGAACGACGATGACTCAAGGGGCTCATCTGCGGAAAAGTGAGAAGCAGAGAAGACAAAAGAGGAAGGGGGAACAAAGCAAGAAGGATGCTCCTATGGAGGGAACAACCAAGAGCCCGACGACGGACGCCGTTGCTGAGACGAAACCTGGCAAGTGTCAGACGGGTAGTTGTAGGAGGAAAGAAAGAACTTGGCAAATCGGAGGGGAAGGTGGCATATCTATGCCCTCGATGTCTAGGCAGCAGAGGGTAGGACGCACTAGTGACAAGCGAGACGAAGTCTGGTTCGGCTCTCGGAGATGCCGTTGACGAGCAGGACGGGGATGGTACGACCGGTTGCCTCGTCCGTCTGGTAAAAAATGGTGGCAGGTTGGCGTGCGAACCATCAGCGCGGCAGGAGCTCCCGGTGCCTTGTAGGGTTTCCAGGGCTGTCAGGGCAGTCGAACCGGTCTTGGTTGCCGTGTGGCGCGCACCTGGCAGTAGTAGGCGTAGGTACTGAGGACGAAAGGTGCTCAGGGCGGACGGTAAGCCTTAAGGCAGGCACAGGGCCTCGGGGCGGACCAGGGCATCGACGGGCGATTAGGCGCCTTACGAATCTGGCAGGGACGGCGGGTGCTGGATGGAAGGAGCGTGGGCGGATGGGCCTTAAGACTTGACATTTCGCAGAGTGAACTAAATCCACCGGAGCTGCAGCAGAGCTGTTCTATTCATTGGGCTGAAACAAGTCAGGGCTCACAACATTGAAGTCTGATGTGAGCTGCAGGGCCTCAACGGTATGTCGTGGTGCCCCAGGGGGGTTCGTTGAAAGAAGACAGTATGCATGGGCTGACACGGATTTATCACCCTAAAGATTACCGTTGCGATAGAGGAACACATGTTCGTTATGCGCGCCAGTTCGATGGTGAGCTGTTCATACCTGTATCAGCATATGAGGTTGCGGCACGTTTACCAGAGACGTTTCAGCGACACGAAGAAGAGGAGCAGAAGACCGAAGATAAAACAAAGGAATGCATTAGAGTGAGTTATATACAGAATGCAATTCCAAAAGGAAAAAGGACAGGGAAAGCGAGTCATTAAATATTGAGTGCAGCCCGGTACAGACCATCTATACCGGGCATTATCATTCCAATGACGTTGACCGGTCCAGGCACCGAACAGATGGCACCAGACAACCCTCCTCCCGGTGAATCCTCCTGGCAAATAGGCACAATAAGAGGCTTATCGTCGCACTCTATTTACCGTCGGCAGTGAGGCCACCGCCAGTTTGGGGCTGATCTCCGACCACGTGTCAGCGAGACCGGTGAGAGTTGGCAGCAAAGCAGTGTCACCAAGGGCAAAGCGCCCAATCGCAGGGCCGGAGAAGTCGAGGAGGAGTAAATGATGTACTGGGATAAAGTAAACCATTTCCCCGTTATCCCCAGAATAATAATAAGCGAGCAGTCGGAGCCGCTAACCGGGTTGCTAACCTGTCGCTTTCAGAACACAGAAGAGATTGACCCCCCCGAGACGCCTCTCAAGCCCCGATACTGGACCACACGAAGCAGGATCGCACGCAAAAGCCGTGTGGTAGTTGGGGTAGCAAATTGCTTCGAGTTGCGGTTTCGTAGTGCGCTGGCATTCAGGCAACCTTCCGACCGACGTTGCCAATGCCGCGTCCGACCACGCTGACAATGACGTCGCCGTTATCATTCTCGCCGGCAGCGTCGTGAAGACCCCAGCCGGGGGCACCAAACCTGGCCAGATCCCGAGCAAGCTGCACTGTATTCCCGTCGGCAATTACGTCTCGACCGACTTGGATATGGCCGACATCCTCAGAACCCATCGTCATGAGAGTTAGCATGGTGGCCGCTGCAGCGGGCGCGACGCACCCGCCCTTGGAAATCGTCTCGAGTAGCTGATAAGCGCACTGCTTTCCAATGTCCTCCGGGGCCTGACCACCCTCCGGCGGGGAAGCGACATCGGCGGAATATAAGCACCCGGTTGATGATTCCGCAACGAACGACAATCCAAACCCGAGACCAACCTTCTTTTTCGCAGAGGGGTTGTTCCGCTCGGGAGCAGGCAGTAACGGCGCAGGCGACATATCGGAGAAAACATAGGTATCGGGGCAGAGCGGGTTCAGAACTCCACGCGCGGTTTCGATCATTCTAGCGTTATTCGAGCCCGACACACCAACTGAGTAGGCCACGCCACGGATCTTCTTGATCCTGCCGGGATTCAACAGATGCAGGGTCTTGGGAAGACGGACTTGGTGACCAAAGACCAGTTGTACCTCTCCTCCTCCACCCTTACCATGCGGACCCGGATTCGATCTGCGCAGGACACGAAGCTCGATATTATTGAAGATCCCGAACTGATTGTAGAGCGGCAGGATCGCCGTGCGAACACTATCAACCGACATATCGCCCGTGGGCGTGCACGACGTAATCACGCCGGGACCGGTAAAAACAATCCTCAGGGGTGCCTTAGAAAAAGGCGCCAGCAAGCAGAGCGGAATCAAGAAATAGCTGAGACCACGCGTACATCCAGCTGGGAGCTCATGCTCGATCACGCCTCCATTGCCAGCACCATTACCCGCAGCACTTCCTGTAATCAGGCCGGGTTTATAGACGAGAATCGTACCGGTGTAGGAAATTTCCATCTGCGACCCATTGGTAATGGACTCGAGAAGACGAAGAAACGAGATCTCATGCGACGCCAATCCGGGATTCGTAGGCGACGAGGACCGGATTTGCGAAATATGGACGGTACGGCCGGTCAGTGTTGCGAGGACCAAACGGTATGCGAAATTCTTGTGGGAGGTGAAGCGGAGAGGGGGCTGCGAGGTAGACATCTTGGCTATCTGCCTCTTTGATCAAGACAGGATATGGTATAACAATTGGAAGAGACCCTCCGGTTTGAATCCTCTTCGACCGCGAAAAGAAAAAAGCGTCCGGCAGAAAAAGGAAAGAAAATCCGACGGAGGAGCATTCTTCCGATCTCCGATATAGGCATTAACTCCGACTTAATAATGCGGTAATAATTTCATTTCTACGTAGTAACCTACATCATCCTACCGTCTTACTGCATATACTAACAACGTTCTAGTAGAGAGCTGGCCAGCAGACAAGATGCTCCCTCCAGCACTCAACATTCCAAAATGGTAACTGGTTCTCCTTGCTTTTCCTATGTGTTATTTGAGATCCCTTCCCCAGCGGCAATGATCCAAAGCACATGCGCTATGACTGCTTTCCAATCCCAAGCAACCGGCATGATGTATTAAATTCTGTCCCAGGCTAGAAGCCAATGCGCACCTCCTCCAACCCCCGGTGAATAACTATTGCGTCTACCACCCGGCTAGCCCCGGCACAGCCGGCTACACGGTGATGATAGTCGGCGGCCCCAACTCGCGCACCGACTACCACATCAACACGACCCCCGAATTCTTCTACCAGTACCGAGGATCCATGCTGCTGCGTGTTATAGATGTCTCTGCCGACCCGCCTGAGCCGCAGGACATCCCCATCCACGAGGGCTCGGTGTTCCTGCTGCCGCCGAACACGCCGCACTGCCCGGTGCGGTTCAAGGATACGATTGGGGTGGTGCTGGAGGCGCCGCGGCCGAAAGGCGCGGTGGATATCATGCGGTGGTATTGTCGTGGATGTGGTGGTGTAGTGTGGGAGAAGAGCTTTGAGTGTAGTGATTTGGGGTCACAGGTGAAGGCTGTCGTGGAGGAGTTTGGCAGTGATGAGGCCAAGAGGACGTGTAAGGCGTGTGGGAAGATTGCGGATGTTAGATATCAGGAAGGGGAGATTGTGCAGCCGGACAGATTCCCGCCGGAGTAGCTGTGTTTTTGTGTTAGGGTGCGGTGTCTGTCTGTCTGTGTCTGGGTGTTGGCGTTACTGCTGGAACGAGTACTTTAGACCTCTAGCTTTTTATGATAGCTAGGAATACTTTATGATTTATGATTTCTAGGTAGCTAAGAGGAGGTCACTGCCCTCGAAGTAGGTACATATTAGCTGTAAGATTAAGATGGCTAGAAGCGCATCACGAGACAAAGGGAGGGAAGATCAGCAATGGTATAACAACCGGCAAAGGCTTCAGAAAGAAACGAACGTAGCAAAAACAAAAAAAACAAAAGTATTAACACAGTGCAGCGGTTGGGATATTCTAAACTGAATACAGAGAAAAGGGGGGATTCATCTCGCTGAGTGATAGCAAGATAAATCAAACAAAGACCGAAAAAGAGAACCCATTAAACGGATAAGACAAGAAAAACAAGAGGGGGAAAAAAGGCGAAGTGAACTCAAGTCAAGGCCAACACAGACACCTCAAATCAAAATCATCAAGACCCATATTATAACCAGAGCAGCCGTTCCAACTTAATCGTCGAAAGGACAGTCGATGCTCTCGTGTCCGTCGCGCTCACACAGGGCACACCACCTCGACCCGTCGACCACCCCGGACGCCTTTCCGGCAACTGCTGGCAGGGAGGAAGACGAACCCCCGCTGGCGCCCTTCATCCCCTCGAGAACTGCCTTGCGGGGACCAGTGGCATCACCATGGCTGCTCATACTGTTCGAGAGGCTGGAGTCGCCGGATTCCTCCTCTCCGGAAGATTCGGGTGTATCCCCATTGTCGGCTGATTCTTCGTTATCCGTGACTTGTGCTTTCCGCGGCGGGTTGTTCTTCTTGTGACTATCGGCACCGAACATTTTGGTACAGCTCAGGATGTCGTGGCCGTTAGTTTCGCAGATTTCGCACCACGGGGCTGCACTGCTACCATCATCGGAGTTGCCATCGGATTCATGCATGGTCTCCAAGCGACTGCTCTCAGAGGCGCCACGGTGATGCGAGTAGGGCTTATCGTTTTGAGGAGGGTGGTTCTGCCAGTCGCTGGGGACGACGGTACGATCAGACAGACGGTGGATATGGTTGGCAGCGGGGAGCTTCCCAGCCGATCCGGAAGGCTTGTGCTGCTTCTGAGGCGAGACCGTCGTGGTAGAGTTGCGAGTGCGACTGCTGCCGTTCGTCTGCAACTGCTGGAGTTCTCGCTGGAGTTCCTCAATCCGATAGGCCCTTTTGTCAGTCAGCTCTTCGAATTCCTGGAGACGTTGTTCCAATTCCGCCACATGCTCTGGATCAACTTGCTGGGATGAACGAGAAGAAAGTCCATTCAGCTTCAGTGCTGACAAATTGGGGTCGCCCCTGCTCAGAGAGTGGATTATGGCTTTGAGACCGCGGATTTCGTCATCCTTCTGGTCAAGACCCTTGGAGGGTCCAGGGCTATCCGAGGAAGCTGAGGATGATGAACCCTCACGTTCCTTCTGCAGTTCGAGCTGCGTGCGTTCCACCTCGCCTCGCAAGAACTCAACTTCGGCCCTTGCCTCGGCCTCCCCGCGCCTTGCATCCTCGAGACCTTCCTCCAGTTCAGACACCAGCTCCTCCAGCTGTTTTAGCTGTCTGGCAACAGCCTCCACGTCTTCTCCACGGTCCTGCAGTTCCCGGTTCTGCTGTAGCAATTCTTCGAGACGTTGCTCGTAGACCCGTTCCGTCTCCGATGCTGCGATCTCCAGGGTATCCAGGGTGCTCCGGAAGTCCGCGCGGTGTAGATCAAACTCTGAAGTCAATTGGGCGATCCTTTCGTTCTTCTCGCGCAGTTGATTGCGGACCGAGAGGACATCCGCGCCCTCCATTTCCTCTAAGGTCTTTTGGAAATCAGAAAACGTAGACGCCTGCTCGTCCAATTGCTTGTCGCGCTCTTGCAGCTGTTTCTCTAGGCTCTTCACATTGTCCTTCAGATCTTGTACCTCCGTAGAGGTGGAGGCCCGTGGTAGCGGGTAATCCGATGTTCTCGCAGAGGGAAGCTCATCTTCAGTGCTGAAACGGGACGGCGGCCTGTCCGACATGCGCCCCGACATGCGCGACGGGGTCTTGACTGGACTGCGGGGATGGCCATTGTTGCTAGGGACCGCGGTTCTCGCCGGACCAGACGGGGTTCGTAATCCACGCAGACTCAGCTTCGACGGGGTCGGCCGCTGAGGAGATTCCGGTTGAGGCTGAGACGGCCGTCTCATTGCCGGCCGCGACACAGCGGGACTGGGGCCAACCGTCTTGCTGAAGTTGACCGGGGGCCGCACGGGCGTCGGGGGAGCAGCGCTCACGGTACTCGCGGGGAAACGCCTGGTGACATATTTGCTATTGTTCATGGGCACGAAGATCCCAGAGCCTGGCGTGCCTGTCGAGAAGTACTTCCGGCCCTCCACGTCGCCGCTGTTCTTCCCCCGTCTGGCATATTCCGAGGCCAGCTCGATCCCTGCGAACTTCCCCGGTTTGCCAGCAACCGTTCCCAGATATTTCACCGTCCCGTGCATGCCTCCAGGAGCATTCACCAGGTCCCCGACCTGAACCTCATCCTGAGGCGCCATCGCGAGGGTCGTCGACTATAACGGTGTAGGTGTCGGTATCTCGGGGGGTGGGGGAAAGGAGGGTCAGGAATCTCGAAGGGAGGTCGGAAAGGTGGCTTAGAATAGTAAACGGTGTTCGCAAAGAAAGCTGACTAGGCAATCAGTAGAGAAAGTAGTCGTTCTGGCGCGTTGAGAGTGAAGAAAGAGGAGGGTTCAAGAGGGATTCTTCTTATGACGTGGTCGGAGGTTAAGATTTAGTTCTCCTGTTGGGCGAGGAGAAGCAAAAAGAAGCGAATGAAGCCACCCCAGGGGCCGAGAAAATGGGAAAGGAGAGGAAAATAGTGACTCGAGTCAATTGAACTGAATTCCTACGCAAATACTCGCCCGCTATTTCGCAGTCTCCTCTATACTGCTGCATAACAACGGCGTCGAACCGTGGGTTGCGCCTCTCCCGCCCGCTCCACCACCGGCAGGACAGCATCAGCCTCAGCTTCATCTCTTCATCTCTCGACCAGGAGTGCGCCGAGGAGCATCATTGGCCTGTTTCCTGCATCGCATAACACCCTGTTGCGTTCCTTGCCTTCCAACCAGACTCTGCTGCCCCTCTTGAGGCCACTTGTCTCGCTCACGGCCCGCTTTGCGATCTTTCCAGCCTCCATCCACCGCGTCTCATTCGGCATTGTCAGACGGACAGACAGACGAAACACAGTCAGACGAACAGATAGACAGATAGACAGCATTGCCCTGTGCATTAAGCCGTTACAGAGTTGCAGCCTTTCTGGCCACCTCTTCGCGCATCGCATCCGTGGCCTACATACAGGGGATTACATCCTCCGGCTCCTCCCTCCAGTTTCATTTTTGCTGCGAAACAATACCACATCCCGTTGGATAACCACCAAAAATGGCCCAGTACTTCTTCGACCTCCTTTACAATTTCACGGATTGCATGTGCTGCTTCCCCAGCACTCCCCAGCTGAAAATCAACGATCGCAGTTTCAAGTTGCTGCGTCTCCTAGGTGAAGTATGCTTTGTCCCCTTAAATCAACAGCTATTGCAGACAGACAGGATGCTAACGCGTCGCGTGATGCTTAGGGTGGTTTCTCATACGTATACCTGGTTCAGGATAAATCCACATCCGAATTGTTTGCGCTGAAGAAGATCCGATGCCCGTTCGGCCAGGAGTCTGTCTCCCAAGCCTTGAAGGAAGTGGAGGCGTATAATCTCTTCGCATCACAGAAGAACATCATCCATTCGGTTGACCATTGCGTTTCCACCGAAGCCGGCTCGAAATTCCGTTCAGACGGCGGCGATGCGGGATCCAAGACGGTGTACATCCTACTACCATACTACCAACGCGGGAATCTGCAAGATGCCATCAACGCCAACCTCGTCAACCATACTTCGTTCCCAGAGAAGAGCCTGGTGGAGTTGATGCTTGGCGTTGCCTCTGCAATGAAAGCGATGCACCACTACCGCGTCAAAAGTGGCACCGGACCAACGCGCAAAGCCAAGGCGGTCAGGAGGGAAGGCGAGGAGGCCGATGCGGAAATGGCGATGCGCATGGGAAAGCCTACGCGCCGTGTCAGTCAGCGTGTAAACGAAGACGCGGAGAACGAGCCCTTGATGGACGACGAGGTCACGAGAAGCCAGGAGGGCGTGGAGGACGGCCAAGAACGCCCGTACGCGCATAGAGATATTAAACCTGGTGGGTTCTGGCGGTCCTACGAAGATTGCTTTTTTTTCTAATAGAGACTGACATAATGGCTTTATAGGTAACGTCATGATCAGCGACGATGGTCAAAACCCCATCTTGATGGATCTGGGATCCCTGGCTCCGAGCCCGATTGCCATTACATCCCGCTCGCTCGCCTTGGCTGTACAAGATACCGCGGCCGAACACAGTACAATGTCGTACCGAGCGCCTGAGCTATTCGACGTCAAAACCGGCTCCGTCATCGACACCAAAGTAGATATCTGGTCTTTTGGATGCACGTTATACGCGTGCTTGGTCGGCAAGAGTCCATTTGAAGCTCGCAGCGAAGAAACCGGTGGCAGTCTGAGCATGTGCGTGCTCGGTGGGGACTGGCGATTCCCGGACGAGGCGTCTGCGGTCAAGGGGAAGGGCAAAGCTGGCGGCGCGCAAGAACAGCAACCGGCACCGAGGAATGATGGGACAAGCTCAATCAGCGCACCGGTCAAAGATGTCGTCCGGAAGTGTCTGCAGGTTGAGCCAGCAGATCGGCCGGACATTGATGAGCTTATTCAAATTCTGAAGGATGTTTTGTCTTCTTCTTAGGATGGTGCTGCGGCTGCATCTTTGACGTGTACGTCATTTTTCGCTTTGAGTTGCGAGGTTCTTGTGCCTCGCGTTGTTTGTCAGGTTGTACGCTATAGATTGAAGGTTGTCCTGGATATGTTTCTGTTCAAGAGCCTCGCGCTCCAGTCGATGAACTCGCGGGATACATTGTTTGATACTTCTTTGTTCTCTAATTGATACCAATCTTACTGTCTGCGGACAGTCTTCTACACCTCACCAATCGTTCTATTCCACATTATTTTTTTTTTCAATTAATTCAATTCTTCTAGGTGATTTGTGATAGACTGGACTCCGGGCGGTGGACCAAAGATCCGTCCTGTCGCTATATACGTAATCGACGCTGGCTCATAATGACGAAAGGGGACTGCTAGGCCAATATACCTCCATGCCCCTGTAAGAAAACCGCCAACGAGGAGGTTGAATCCTCAATCTTCAATATCATTCGACAGACAACATGGAACTGAATCTCGGGGCCGACACCAAGGGCAGCGATGTGATCAAAGCCTTTCCAGATCGTGTCCAGAAAAAGACCTGTACAATAACACTTCTCCAAACATAAAATCTGCAGGAATAGCACAGCTAACAGCATAAAAAGTCGTGCTAACAGCACTGGGTCAATCCGAACTCGCCTCAAGCACAGCCGAAGCCCTAGCCTCCGGCGACGCAGCAGCCCTGATCCTCTTAGGCCGCTCGCAAGCCGATGTGCAACCCATTTTCGACACGATCAACGGCAAATACCCCGAAGTCAAAGTGATCTTCATCACGGTGGAAGTGTGCAAGTTGGCCTCTGTGCGCGGGGCCGCCGATATCATCCGCAAACTCGAGATCACCATTGACGGGGTCGTTGGGTTTCCGACGCTAATGGCGGCTCCGTGGAATACCACGCCGGATGGGGTTGAGACGCATTTTCAGGTGAATTATTTGGCAAATTGGGTGTTGGTCAATCGTTTGGTGGAGACTTTGGGGGAGGAGGGGAGGGTGGTTATGGTTAGTAGTAGTATTAGGCCTGATGCGAAGGCGTGTATGTTTGAGGATCCCAATTTCGATGTACGATACGAACCTCTCTATTCTGGAGTCGAGCGTTTTGGCCGATGCTGACGAGAACAGAATGGCAAAAAGTACCACCCTCTGGATGGATATGCTCAGTCAATGTTCGCCAATGTCCAGTTCACCAAATGCCTGGCCGTGTATTTAGGGCCGTCGCAGTGTGCATTTTCTGTCAATCCAGGGAGTGAGTGTTGCCCTAACTGCGACTGAACAACAAGTGGACTGTGGCCCTAATTCTAGTCAGATACCAAAACGAACCTGCACACAAGCGTTTCACCAGAACAAGTGGCCTCCTGGCTTCAGCGAAAGAAAGATGGTTCGTCTCACAGCATATCTGACAGGCATCACATCAATGCTAACAGCTGTGGTTCATTCAGTCGCAGAAGACCTTCCATTGCTCCTCCAGCAAGCACCCAAATCCCTCTCTCAGGGTTCAGCCACCATTCTTCGCGCGCTTCTTGACCCGAACCTTAAGGGTATGGCACATCCATTGCGGACTGCATTTAGTCATATTGTAGAAAAATTTCTAATTCCATCGTCCAAGCACAAAACGGCGCCTTTTTGGATAACTGTCAAGTTCGCTCCTTGCCGAATATCGACTTCCCGGCTGGTGAACAGGGTGCAAGGCAGTTATGGCAACGGAGTCAGGAGTTGGCGAAGGAGGAGTTCACGCCATTCTAGAGTGGTTGTCATGGCTTTGCCGGTTTTTGGTCTGGTTCTGCTTTCAGTGACGGATTCCTGCCTTGGGCTATTGTATTCCCGTGTTGAGCTGTTAGCCACCACCAGTAATAAAACCGTCGCCACTGAGCCCCATCCTTTGATTCATTGAATCCGCTTGTATAGAAGGCTCTTCCAGTAGAGACAACACGATGCCATCAACCGAGCATGAGAGTCGATTCTCCCCACACCATCAGTGGTATAGCCATTATCCCGGCTGAGACTTGGATCCTGGATAACTCGGCTAACAGGGACCTACCTCACTAGAGCTGCCACTAGCATCCATTCAGACATTCAAACGAGGCACCATCATTGATCATCGACTTGAATATACCGTTCTTATCAACACCGCATCACCGTTGTCGTATCACGTCCCAAACGTGGGCTTCGGCTGATAACTGCGGAGATACGAAGCGGAGAGCGACAGGGTCGGTTATCTCTCGCGCTATCTCTCTATCGTCCGTATCTTTATTCGGTGTCGACTGTATGTATCCCTGGCATAACTTAAAAGCTCTACAATGACTTGGTTCGATTCAGTTGCTGCTGACTGGGCTACTAACCGCCAGTCGGAATTACTCTCGTACCCTGTACAGCATACAGAGGTCCAAAATCGACCATGGAGCAAGGCCCTGGAATGGCCCCCAACACGGAGAGAAATGCGGTTCCCGGCACGTTCACCCTATTAGATCTGGAGCATGTCTTGTCCACGCAACATGCCAAGGGAAACAGCGAGATCGTTCTGATTCCAGCGCCGTCAAGGGACCCAGATGATCCTCTAAACTGGGCACCGAGGCGGAAGCTACTCTCCACCATTTGTGCCAATACGTGAGTTGCCTTAATAGCCAGTCTGGACGACCATTGCTAAAACCGTCGGCAAGGTATACCCTGTTTGCTGGAATCTCGACGTCGGTGGTCTACTCCGTGCTCGTCCCTCTGTCTGAAGAGACTGGGGTCTCAGTGAGTACTTTGAACCAGGGAACGGGGTATCTGTTTCTATTGGCGGGATGGGGGCTGCTCTTCTGGCAGCCCTTTGCTTTGCAATATGGCAAGAGGTTGACATACCTGATCTCTTTGCTTGGGGTGATAGTAAGTCCATACTCCAAACGCGCATTTAACAACACATCTGACTCGTATGATAGGGCACGTTAATGTGGGGGTATGTATTCCTCGTCCATCTGGATGCGCCGTGCTGATTAAAAAAGCCCGTATATACATTCCAATGGCCAGTGGGCCGCAAGAAGTGTTTTAGCCGGCTTCTTCGTAGCACCTATTGAGGCACTCCCTGAAATTTCCGTCACAGATGTGGTAAGTGGTACCAGCCATCTGGATACCTATCTATCTGACGCAGGCAGTACTTCACACACGAACGGGGCACATACATGGCCCTCTATGCCTGTTTCCTAGCCGGAAGCAACTATTTCGCACCGGTAATCTGCGGCTTCATTTCCCAATACCAGGGATGGCAGTGGGTATTCTACTGGCCTAGTATATTCACCGCAGTGGCCTTTGTGTTCTTGTTCTTCTTCATGGAAGAGACGAATTACATGCGCGAGCATCGAAGCGACACATCAAGCACTGTTACGCCAGACTCGTCAGCTACTAGCTCTGAGAAGGTGGACCAAGAAAAATCCATTCCCACTTCCAATGCGCCAGTCTTAGAGGATTCCTATGAAAGGAAGACATACTGGCAAAAACTTTCGCTTCTGGGCCCTCGTCAGAGTAGGAATAATATGTTACGAAGAAGTTATCAGACTCTATACTACCTTTCCTGGCCAGTGGTGTTCTACGCAGGGTAAATTTCGTCGTTACTGGAATAGAATCGGAATCAGAATGCTAACGAAAACAGCTTTTCCTATGGGTCATACCTCATCTGGTTCAACGTCATGAACGGCACTGCGTCTATCATCCTCGGTTCTCCACCGTATAACTTCAGGTACTGCCTACCCTTGACAGCAATAAGCTTGATCTAACAATCGCAGTACGGCAATGGTAGGCCTCAGCTACGTTTCATGCTGTCTTGGTGCCATTACCGGGTAAGCCTATCCTCTCCCACCGGAAAGACTCCCACTAATCCCACGCCTAGATCACTATTTACCGGCCACTTCAGTGACTGGCTCACCATCAAGCTCGCCCGTCGTAACAATGGCATAGTAGAAGCCGAACAGCGTCTCTGGCCCTTCACAGCCTGCCTCATCGTTCTCCCTGGAGCACTCATCCTTTGGGGCGTGGGAGCCGCGCACAGTGTACACTGGTTTGGTCTGATAGCCGCCATGTATTTCCTGGCTTTTGTAAACACGACGGGGATCACGCTGAGTGTGAATTACCTCGTTGATAGCTACAAGGAGCTGAGCGGGGATGCGATGGCGAGTGTGATGATAGTGAGGAACACAATGTCGTTTGCAATTGGGTATGGGTATGTATCACCTCCCACTTCCCTGCGCGTTCTGTTATAGCAGCGGACTAACTGTGATAGAATTACGCCATGGGTCGATAACCTAGGCTACCAGAACTGCTTCATCTCTGCGGCATTTATCGGGCTGGCGTGTGCTGCTGTGTTCCTTGTCATGACTCAATGGGGGAAGACGTTTCGAACACGTACGCGGGAGAAGTATTGGGATATTGTGGAGGAGAATCGGAAGAGGGGAATGGGGCATTAGTCAATTAACGAGATCGTTGGATCTTGTGCACTAGTGAAGCCTCTATACATCGAGTTACATACAGACCCAACCCTAAGATAACCAATCCATAGATATACCAACTACCAGCCCTTCTCTCTCCACACCCCCAGTTCCTCAGTCGCAGCCTTTGCCAAGGCCTCCTGCCACTCTCTTTCCATCCTCGCTAGCATCTCAGATCCATTCTCCTGACTCCCACTTCCGTTTGTATCATCATGTGCATACTCTCTAACCGGCGACTCACAACCCCTTAGCCCAATAAACCTCCCGAATCTTCTCCTCTTCGTCGCCAAATCTACCGCGCCAATACCACCGTCACACCCCTGATCCTCAGAACACCCCTCGGACATCGAAGATGAAAACGGCAACCACCCTGGTACCCAAACCGGATACCAAAACGTCGCCTGAACCGGCGGCCAAACCTGATGATAATGCCTGGCGAGCTCATCCAGCTGCGAACTCGTCAGGAGGTGGAAAGCTAGCAAGTCGCGGGGGAAATATGGGTGTTGGACGCCGGTCATGCTCGAGACGAGAGGGTGCAGGGGCGTTCGGAGGTGGGCGAGGATGTGGTCTAGGGTTACGGTTGTTGGAGGTTTATATGTGTGGTATTGAGCGTGGTGGTGCTCTTCGGGGTTGAGAGGGGTTGGGGCTGCGGAGGAAGGAGTGAGCCGTGTAGAAGATGATGACGCTGTTGTCGAGAAGAGCCCCGGAGAGTGAGGCGTGGATGGGTTGATGGTGATTCGGGGAGGTGAAGGGCGCTGATGGTTGTTGCCTTGGTTGGTGGACATGACGGAGTCTGTTAGTTTGAGTGTATTTTGGAAACGAACGAGGGCATTAACTCAGCTTGTAGAGCAGATCCGTTCAGACGGGATAGGCTTAACTGAATATATAGGAAGAGAATAAACGTAAAGTCGAGTTGGTGTACGAGTAGAATAGTTTATATCTTTCTTCATTACCATACGCAGACCATGACAATGCAGTTGTGATCATTTTATGAAGAAGGTAAAACGAATCAAAATAGCAACTCTTTATCCATTAAAATGATTCCTTGTCGAATCAAATCTTTGTCAAGTCATAGCAAAGGACTGCGAACAAAGAAATGTATAAAGACGACAGCCCTGGCAGGTTCGATGGCATCCTTTGTTCCAAATGGGGAGAGAAAGATGGATAGGTGCCATAAAGATCAAGTCAGTCTGTATTTCATTCAATCGAGACAATCGTTATCTGCATGATGACAAGGACCCGTGAGAAGACACTCCCGAAAACCATCGCCCTTAGAGGCCCATGAAGACTACCAGCGGAAATAGCACTATCTGAATGAATCAAGAAATCTACGCCTCTGCAGCGTGTTTCTCCAGTGGCGCCTAGCTCGACTCATCAACGTCTATAGATGGGAGCCCAACGTACTTATTAATCCAGTTAAGCACAGTGCGGTGCCAAACCAGCGCATTCTCCGGGTTCAACATCCAATGATTTTCGTCGGGGAACGTCAAAAGCGCACTCTCGACTCCTCTCGTCTGCAGGACGTTAAACGCTGCTAGCCCTTCAGAGATGGTCAGGCGATAATCCAGCTCATTGTGGATGACCAAATGCGGCGTCTGCCAATTTTCTGTAAATCTGGAGGGGTCCCATCTGGCCCAATTTTCAGGAACCTCCCAGATCGGCCCGCCCATGTCATGGAATGGAAAGTAGAGCTCTTCGCTGGCGAGTTGGTTGGTCATGCTGAAAACGCCGTCGTGGGTGACAAGAGCCTTGAATCTGCGGCCGAGAGGATGACCTTGAATCCAGTTCACCATGTAGCCACCGTACGAGGCGCCCAAGGCGACAGCCCGGTTTGTATCGACGTAGTCTAGGTTCTTCTCGATGTATTCGAAGCCCTTTTCAAGATCGATATAGGGTAATCCGCCCCAGTTGTTGCGGATAGAGTCCGTAAATGGTTGGCCGTATCCAGTGCTACCTCTGGGATTCGGGGTAATAACGACATAGCCCTGTTCTGCAAAGACAGCAGGGTTCCACCGCGTACTCCACTGGTCATTCCAAGCTCCCTGAGGACCTCCGTGGAGAAGATACGCCAAGGGATATTTCTTTCCATGCTTGAAGTCGGACGGCTTCACGACCCACGCATGAACGGGGTGGTCCTCTGCTCCTGCGAACCAAATCTCATCCACCTGTGACTGAGAAAGGCCAAACGATACGCCTCCACGGCTAATCGACGAAACTAGCTGCGCATCATCTGGAGAGCGAGGATCGATCAAAGTCCAAACGCTATTGTCAATAAGATTGTTGCTCGCAACCAACAGCTTCGGCGAGTTTGCGGCCGCAGGTACCACATCGCTCACAGAGCCCGAATGCGTTAGCTTTGCGAGAGCATCAGGGGTGGCATCCCGAACGTTCTCAAGAGGCAGTTGATACAACACCACACGACCTTTCTCCTCAGCCTGAACAAGCAGCGACTTATCATCATACGCAAAAGACACAGCAGATGGACTAAGCTCCCACAGGCCGTTCCCATCGGCAGACTGGAACACTTCGATCATCTCACCGCTCCACGGGTTAGGAACGTAGAGAATACGATTCTTGTCTGACTCGTAGCCATCCTCACGCATCGTCAGAAGAGCGATCGAGCTGCCATCCGAGGAAAGAACTGGAGAAGACATGGCCCCTTCCAATGCCCGCACCTTGCAGACATTGATCTGCTGGGCATTCATACTTGTCCACGAGAACATGGGGCTATAGTAACAGGAGCATGAAGTGTGCAGTGCCGGATTCACATCAGGGTCCTTGGCAATAAACACAATCGCCGAAGGACTGATATCGAAATCACCGGAGCCACCCATCGGCGGGATCGGTGACTCAACACCACTCAGTCCCGACACGGCAATCAAGTTCGTCAGTCCGGACATCGAATACTTCCCCGCGTGTCTGGTGGCCGGACTCAGTGGCGCACGCTGCAACAATCCATACCAAATCGTGTTTTTCTGCTGCTCAACCCACGCATCCCAATGCCGCACGAACAACGACGTATACAATCTGCCCGTACTGAGCGGCTTCTTTGCATCGTGCGGATTGAACAACGACCCATCCGGATTTGCCTTCCCAGTCACCGCGAAGCCAACTTTCCCCGGTTCGATCACCGTGACCTTCAAATCCGAGACAGGCCCAGCAACCGTTCCCGCCGTGTAGGCCTTGTCGGTCTCACGAGCATCACTGATAATAAAGGCCGTGTTCCCATTCGCCTTGGCCTTCAGCCAGATCAATTGGTCGCCGTCACCCAGCCACTGGGGGTTACTAGCTCCCGCATCATTAGTGATGAGTGCGGAACGACCAACGGCAAGATCTAGGAGGCGGATCTCATTCGTCTTGGAGTGAGATTCGAAAGAATAGGTCGTCTGCGTGTACACCGCCAGTGTTCCGGAGGCATTGGGAACGGCGCCGGAGCGGCGCGGAGCTCCTAGAAGGACCCTGGAACCGTTAGTCGGACAAACCAGCCAGTTTCAGCGATAGCCGTCAAGGAATTGAATGCATACTCGGGGCTGAACTTCATGGGTCTGATGGTCATATCAATCAAGCTGGAGTGATATGATAAGAGCTGGATTGATAAGATAATCGGACCGAGGTAACAATCAGGAACGAGACACGTTCTAGGGTAGCCTTAGTAGTTCACCTAGCTCAATTGAGAAGCAAAGATGAAAGCAAAGATGAAAAGCGATAAGAAGGACAAGTGGCAAGAGAAGAGGAGGAATGGACGCGGGGAGGAGATCGAAGGAGAGGCACAGATCGGATCACATGGTCCGCAGTAACAGAAGGTCCCCCGCAGATCACCGAATCGGGAAGGTATCACCAATGACCGCTTTTGACATTGTTGCTGCCCTATAATTACACGAAAAACTAGTTGTAGATGGTGACATTTTATAATAAAACAGAACCCAAATGCAATGGTAGATTAATTTACTCTTCCTCCTCTTCGCTCTCGTCCTCTTCCATTCCTTCAGCTGCCGTAACGCTGAATGTAGGCGCCTGGTCGACTCCCACATAGCTGTCACTCATCAGGTACAGGGTCAACTCATGCTCCCCAGGCTCAGGCACGACGTATTCCAGACGCAGCTCAAGCTTGCGACCGATCGTAATCCGCTTGATGGCCAGAAGGTTCTTAGTCCTCTCTTCACCCACGACCAACCACCAGTTCTCCATCTTCCGGTTGGGGTAGAACGGTGCATGCACACTCATGTCCGGCTCTTCGTCCTCCTCGACTTCACGCTCGATCTTGACCTTAAGATATGCCGGTTCACCGGAGGTGACGTTCTCGGGGTCTTCGACTTGGAAGTCAAGGTCGATGTTGGGGTACTTGTCGTTAGTGAAGGCGGCCGCCTGGGCGAGCTGCTTGTTGTCGAGACCCAATCGCTTGACCAACGAGGCGTAGTCTTTGTTCTCTGAGGGGTCCATGGCTTCCATGAATTCGAAGATGTCATTAATACTGCAGGGAGGTAGGTTAGCATCAACGGCCAGAGAAACGGGTATGGAAGGAACATACTTGTACTCATTGGCCACCTGGACAACCTCAGGGCCAAAGTGAGGAATCTGCTTGAGCGGACTATCCCGATCCCACATCGCCTGGACGACCATCTGGGACATTTCCATCGCATTCATGGCGTTCAGATGGCCTTCGGACGAAAGAACGTCCACACATGCACTGAGGAGGTTCAAGATCTTGCTCACAACAATCTCTTGGTCCTTGGCAAGATCAATAGGCAGCTGCATGCGCGAAAAATGCGCCTGGAGCAGGACAAAGGCCTTGAAATGCGGCGAATCATACGCCACCTGGGACATCTTCACCGGGATCCGATCATACACCCGACGCAGGATATGATCCTCATGACGACGAATTTGGATCGACTCGAACTCTGTCGCGGATGTGACAATCTCTAGAATACCCTTAAGCTTGGTGCGCGCAGACAGAGAAAGAAGGAAGGTTTGCATAGTGATGAACGAAATGTTGTAGTATGCGCCAATCATGGCCGCATTCAGCGGCGAGACACTGTCATCCTCCTCGTCCAGATCGATGATCTTGGCATCACCCAATTCCTTCAAGGTGTTCTCGACTAACTCCGACATGAACGTGCTCAGACCCACATGGCTCACGTCGCTGAGACCGTAGAAGCTCGGGTTAGCAAGGAGACGACGGTAGAAGTACGTGTACGTCATCCAGTCAATGGCATCCTGCGTCGACGAGATGGCCTTGGTACTGACTTCCGTAACGAATGCATCGTGCAGGTAAATCTGCAGATGACTCTCCACAGGGAGCGCTTCGTTAAGAAATTTCTTGTAGTAGTCACGCTTCACACCCGGAACCATGAGCACGCCCCGGCCAAATTTGTCTTCGCCTGGACGGGATGCCTTTCCAAACATCTGTAGGATCTCGCTGATGGGGTAGTCGATGTATCGGTGCTCCCGACCCTCGAAGAACTGGGTACCCATCACAACGACCAGGTGGGCAGTCAGGTCAAGTTCCCAGCAGACGTCCCGAGAAGCGAGCAGGACTTGAATCGCACCAATGGAAAACAGATGCGCTACAATACGCTTGTCGGTAGCGGTAAGAGCCTCGTGGTAGTATCCAATACCATGCGACAGGGACTCCGCCAGTGTACGCTCATTGATTCGGCCAAGCAATGGAGCCAACTCGTTAACGTCGGCGTTCAGGAACCGATCCTCCTCGTCAGTGGCAGCGCAGGCACCCAGCAAATCCATAGCGCTCAAACGTGTCTGTTTGCGACTGGGGACAAAGATAAGTGCAGGCTTGTTGGGCGATAACTGCAGGATAGACTGAAGAGCTGGCTTCGCCATCGAAAGCATAAGCGAAGGGAAGTGGGGAATGTTGAATGACTGGATGTGAAGCTCCAAAGGCACTGGGCGGGCATGCGGACTGAAGTTGTAGATCGTATGCTTGTTAGCACCAATCCACTCTCCAATATCGCGGGCGTTGGCAAGAGGCACACTCAAGCCAACAAGACGCATGCCGTTCTCGATCTGGACGGCTATGGAGTGCATACGCGACACAACCACCTCGTACACATATCCACCATAGCCTCCAAGCATGTGGAGTTCATCAGCAATGAATAGCTCTACAGTCTGCACATTCTTGCGCCGTCGCCACTGTCGCGACAAGACATCCCACTGCGTAGGCGTTGCCAGAACCAAGTCGGCCTGTTCCAAAAGCTTGAGATCAGCCGTCGTCTCGCCAGTCAGCTTGACGATTTTCTTGCCACCCGCAACATCCCCAAGCCTCTTCTCCCAATCAGCCAGTCGCTGGTCCACCAACTCTTGGAACGGAGCAACATAAACAGCCCGGCCACTGTCACTCTGGTTCCAGTGACGGAGCAAAGCGAGTTCAGCACAAATAGTCTTGCCACTACCCGTAGGCGCACCAACGAAAATGTTGTCGTCTGAATCAAAGAGCGACTTGAACGTCTGAGTCTGAATCTTGTTGAAGTACTGCCACTCGGGGTACAACTGCTGGTAGTCTTCGCGCTTCAACGCCTTGACGGGCGCTCGTTGCATGTCTAGGAGTGGCGTGTGAGGGGGAAATCGTTCAGGCAGGATAAGTTTCTGGAACGATACTGCAATCTTGGTCTCCGCATGCATCCAGCGATCAGAGACCAGGGTGATGAAGTAGTTAGGTGGCATTGGCTCGGTAATCGGCACCGTGAACTCAACTAGATGCTCGTTCACCTCGGATTGCGCATAGTCCTTCCGAAGCAGGAACTGGTCATGGAACAAGATATCCTCGCCATCACAGTCCTCGACCAAGATCCAGAAGTCCTGTGCGAATCCATGAATGGCCTCGTCCCAGACGAAGTTGGGTGTGATAGTCAGCTCAACCCGCAACATCGAGCGGGTGATCGGCTGGACCTGTGCCTGAACCTCCAAGCGAGGAAATTTCGATACCAAATCACAGACAGTCCGTCCGGCTTTAGGCATGCCAAGGAGCTCACCCATGCGCGGAGGGTCAAGGTCGAAATAACTCGCCCAGGGCACGTCAATGCGCTCAGCCTTCTGCAGAACATCTCTCGGGCAGTTGGGGAATTGACGAAGCGGAGACATTGTGGGCCACATGCGCTTTTCGGCCATCTTGCAAAGGTCGAGAGAGGTCTTCGCAACTGAGGACCAACCCTTCTTCAAGGCAATCTCGAAAACGGCACGCAAAATACGGCCAGCAGACTGTGTGACATAGACCATGTCCGCCATCAAAGCTAGCCCATCCAGCTTGAGTCGCGAGATGTAGGCCTGCAAGAGGACGTTAATTTTGGAGTGCGGTTCATCAATGCCCTCCTTGACAGGGATGGGAACACGGCCTAGGAGCTTGGCCAATTCCAGCTTCTCATCCTGACGGACAGGAATGTACTTAAACTCATCACTCAGCGCGAAAATACGGAAAAGCTCAATATTGGAGATGGAGGGTTGAATGTGCTGAGAGTAAGTCAACATGGAATTGTGACCGATGTAGTAGTGGGACGAAATCCGTCCAAGCTCTGTTGGCTGCAGACGTCCAGTCTTCTTGTCGTATTTAATCAGGCCCGCTCTCTCGAGGATAACAGCAGCAGAATGAACAAGGTCAACACGCTTTTGCACCAGCGCGTCGTCATTCTCGTAATCGGCCCCAACACTATACAGACCCGGAGAACGAAGCATCCGGACAAACAGGTAGGTGTAACCAAGCCATTGAACACCCTCCTCTCTGTCGCGGATATTTCCAAGGACAATTTCGGCGTTCATGTTGTCAGCCAATTTGCTCATCAGTTGGCTTTCAATAGGCAGTTGCTGGTTCATCAACGATAGGTAGTACTGGATCTCAGACTGTGCAGTGATGATGATGCCCTCGCCGAAGGTATCATATTGAGGCCGTCCAGCTCGTCCCAGCATCTGCAGAACATCCTGAGGACTCAATTCAACCCAGCTACCCTTCTCCGGAGAGTATATTTGAGTGCCCTTGATGATGACAGTATGCGCCGGAAGGTTGACACCCCATGCGAGAGTCGCCGTGCAGACAAGTACTTGAATACTACCATCAGCAAAAAGATCTTGGACAGACGCACGGTCTGCGTAGCTCATTCCAGCATGGTGGATACCAAGACCGTAAGGCATGAGATCTTTAAGGGAGGGATCGGAAACGGAGTCTGCTTCTTCAGACAAAATAGCCCTGCTGGCAGCATCACTCCGAAGAATTTGGCCAATAGTCTCCATCTCAAGAGCTTTGTCTCTGACGTACTTGGCCGTTTTGGCGGTCTCTTTACGCGAGTGGACGAAAATCAGCATCTGGTTCCTGCGCTGGCCGACTTGCTCAAGGACCTTATTGTAGCAAATGTCGTTCATGGTCTTCAGCTGCTTGATAGCCTTCTTATCAGTGACGCCAATGAATTCCTGCTTCAGCGGGCAAGGCCTATATGAGCCATCAAAGTGGAACATGCCCTTAATGGGATCTGCGCGCAAGAAGCTGGCCACATCGCGGTAGTTGGGGAGTGTAGCACTGAGACCAACAATCCGGACAGGATCTCCGGTCTGCTCCACCCTACGAATCGTCCGGCTCACAATGCTTTCAATGACAGGACCACGGTCGTCGTGAAGGAGATGGATTTCGTCAATGATAATAAGGCGGACGAGGTTAATGTAGCTGGTCTCAGATCCCTTTCTTGTGACGACGTCGAACTTCTCTGGTGTCGTGACGATGATCTGAGTATCGGCGATTTGTTGCTTCGTCAATTGACGGTCACCTGTGAGTTCAGCTACCCGGATGCCATACGGCTCAAGACGCTTGCCGAGGTTGCCCACTTGTTCCTGGACCAAGGCTTTCAAGGGAGAGATGTAGATAATCTTGAAGTCGTCCAACATGATTTCGCCTGTCTGAGGATTCCGGTTCTTACCAATCTCGCGGAGAATGGTAAGCATGGCGACGTTTGTCTTACCAGATCCAGTTGGAGCGCAGACGAGCATGTTGCCATCATCGTGGAATGCCGTAGGATAGCAAATAGTCTGAATCCGGTTGAGCTCTTTTGAGCTACCAAAACCAACCCGCGCCCACTCGGGAAGTTCTGATGCCGGGGTATTCTTTTCTCCGGGGTCCTTCTTCGCTTTCGGTGGCGGCACATGAATCTCTTCGTATCCCTTGAACGTCCGCTTGGTAGACCCCTGAGGGAGCTTGACGTTCGGGTTGGTCATCAGATGGTTACCTTGGTGGAAGACGAGGTTTTCCAGGTTGATCAGTCGCTTGGGCTGCAGAGGGCCAGAGGGCTCTTCTGCCTGCTTTGCCTCCGGTGTAGGTCCACTCGGGACGTCGACATCCATCAAGTCAAGCTTAATCTTCTTTTCAGGTCGGCCGGCACTCTCTTCGCCGGCTGTCTTGCCCAGGATCTCGTCCAAGATGGCGCGATGACCGGCTTCAACCATTTCACTTTCCACTAGGTGGCGAGCATCCGCATCTTCCGCGACTCTCCTCCAGCGGGTTACCCAGACGACCTTGTCACGATTTGTCACCAATTTCGCAACAATATCAGGGTTTTCATAGTCGAACAGTTCCATCAGGTCGTTCTCGACATCGCGCAGCGGGCGCTCTGCGCCGTCTTCGCCCTTGCCACCAAGTATGTCAAGCGCATCCCGGGCCTTTTCTTGTTGGATATGAGCGTCTGAGTATATAGCACCGATTTGCCGCTGAAGCCAATAGGCATCGACTTCCCTGGCAGGTATATTCAAGGACTTTCCGCGCGTCTTTTCATCGCGGTCAACGCCACCGTCAATGACCATCTCCTCGGTATCGCCAAGGCCCTCGACATCAGGTCTGTCAGCTGCGTTCTCATCCCCTTCTGGTCTATCTTGCTCATCCGCCTCGTCTTCGTCGCTTAACTCGTCCTCGTCGCGGACCTCAGTGCCCATCCGGTCCTCGTCTTCATCCTCCTCATCGAAGACCACAGCGACACCCTGGCGCTCATCGAGTTCGGCACCCGCTTCGCCCTCCAGACCACCTTCCACCTCTTCATCATCATCCTGAGCGTCGTAATCCGTGATCTTCTTACCCAAATTCACCAGCTCATTGAACTCCTTGGGATTCATTGCGCTGCCCAAAAGATCATCAATCTCCTTTTTCTTATCGAAATCCTTCATTTCCTCATCCTTCAGGTACTCCAGCACCGCATCGGCCGCACTCCTCACCACCTCATGCGGCACATCACCCAAGTGGCTCGCAGTCATAGTGAGAATAAGATCGTAGGTCGCGCGCGTCGCCGGCGTACGAGGACGGTACCGCAGTCCCTCGACAACCGCATCTGCGGCAGACAGAATCCCCTGCCCCCGCATCTGAGCCGGTTGGCCCCGTTGTAGCTTCTTCTGCTCCCGTGCAAGGACATCCTCGCCTTCGCGGATCGCGCCTCGCTCGATGTCGACGGGTCCGGTGGCTTTCTTCTTCGATTGCGGTGCATCGTCGCGCGCTATTCGTGCGCCCATGTCTCGGATGTTAATACGGCCTGCGAGGGATTCGGGGTCGCCACTGGGTTCATCGTTGATGCGAGAGACGAATCGACGGTCCGCCTGGAGAACCAGGTTGGACATCGCCGAGTATTTGTACTGCGAGATATTGTTGGGGTCCGCCATTTTGAATGACTGGTGCTGGTGCTAAGCAAATAAAATTAAAGTATTGAAAATTGCAATAGGAGAAGGAGAAGGTAATCGAATGAAGCTAGTCGTGTCGTGTCGTGTCGTTCGAAGACCGGGAGAGCTCAGAATCAACCGGCGCGTCCAGACACCTGCGACAGAAAAAATGAACCCTGCAGAGATAAGATCAAAAACCCTAGATGTCTTCACAAACCTGAAGCATCCTTCTTCAGCAATAGTCCAATTTCAGCAAGGCAAGCTCGCTTGTTCAGTGTAGGCCGCAAGCTGCCAGAGTGGTTGACAACGGGTTGGTTTGAAGGGAGTTCGGAGGTGAAGATTTCAAGTGGCGACGGAAAGCGGAAGGTTTGGCGAGGGCGGTCTTCCACCGCATCGAATTATTTTGTCTCCTTCTGCCACAGCTCAAAACATCTGGGTGCTATGAAATATAGAGGAATAAGATGCGCGTTCATGGGCTCCCTTCGCTGGTCCAGTTAATTCCTCACGCTCTCATCGAGCAAACCTCTCTCGTGCGTCCTTATCGGTGCAGAATCCACCGCACCATCTGCCACCATGCCCGACGTCCTGGCCTACGCGTCGTCCGGGCTACGGTTCCAGTGTCGACTGTCGATTTGAGAAGAGGCGCAAAGAAAAAGGCTACCCTGAAATTGAAGGACCTGCCTCAGGGCCCATTGCAAAAGCTCGAGCCATATAACGACGGCGCAGAGGATGACTCGCCGCGGTATCCTACTGTGGTGCAGGGCCATCGCAATAACGTGCAGAAATTCAAAAACTGCGTGGTTTTGACACGAGTTGGAAACTTTTACGAGGTGCGGTTACGCTCATTAGTAGAGTGGTATTCATAGCTCCCTAACGCCGTTCTCTCAGTTGTACTTCGAGCAGGCCGAAGAGCTGGCCCCATTACTGAATATCAAACTGGCTTCTAAGAAAACAGCGCTGGTCCCGTCGCCATGGCAGGTTTCCCGTATTTCCAGATAGACCGGTTTCTTAAAGTCCTCGTGCAAGACCTGAACAAATACGTCGCCATCAGCGAGGAGTTTGCCAACGTCGTAGAGGACAAGGTCCGTTCGGGAGGCCTGATGTTTGACCGGAGGGTAGCCAGGGTCATCACACCAGGCACATTAATTGATGAGAAATTCATGGATCCCGCTGAGAACAATTTCCTGTTGGCACTCCATATGGACACCTCTTTGTTGAAGGCGCATATCGAGAGCCAGGATGCCGCTGACGGTGATATGTCCGCGCATCAACATGTGTTGGCCTCCGCCACTCAGCCTGTAGGCTTGTCCTGGCTGGATCTGTCGACGGGTGATTTCTTCACGCAGTATACGACGGGCCGGATGCTCCCATCGGCTATTGCGCGTATTGGGGCACGAGAAATCCTCGTGGATCAAAAGGTCCAAGACTTCATCGGGCAAGAACTTCAGTTGCTGATTGGCCAGGACCACCGCCTTTTAACATTCTTTCCGTTTTCTGAGAAAATAAAGCCCATTACTAAATGGGGGCCCATGCTGGAGACGCCCGTCCCAGCTGCTGAGATCAAAACGTTCACGCCTGAAGAGACGGCTGCGGGATATCACCTCTTGGAATACATTCAGGTCCAGCTGCAGGGCTTGAATCTTAAGCTTCAGCGCCCACGTCGTCGGCATCTGAATGAGTCCATGAATATTGACCGCAATAGCCTGAGGGGGTTAGAGATCCTCAAGACGTCCCGAGATGGGTTCGGGAAGGGAAGTCTGCTCCATGCCGTTCAACGAACCTGCACTAAAAGTGGAGCACGTTTGTTGAGAGATCGTCTAAGTAAAGAACCGTCCTTCACTAGCTTGGATATCCTGCTAATACTTGCTTGTAGCATCCCCTTCGACCTCCATGGAGGTAATCAACGAACGACTTGACCTCGTATCAGTTTTCATCGAAGACGCAGACCTACGTGGAAGCATAACGCAATTGCTGAAACGAAGTTACGATGCGCAGCGATTAGTTCAAAAATTTAGTCTCGGACGAGGAGACCCAGACGACCTAATTTGTCTCTCCAGAGCCATTGAAGCATCTAAAGACATACGACGGGTTCTGGCTAGCAAGAATGGCGATAGCTTGGATCCCAGGCTGAAGCATGGTATTGAGGCCATGATTGAACGAATGCACCTTGACGGACCGAGTAAGGTGGCGGAGGAGATTCTCGCGGCCATTGACGAAGAGGGCTTGTTGCAGAAACAACGCATGGAGGATGATTCGGCCGCGCAGGTGGCAGGATTGGCACAGGAAGTTACCATGACAGAGGGTTTACCGGGAGATGTCGAGTCACTGCCCAAGAAGGGAAGACTTAAAAACAGTATCACATCCGCGGCAGAAGATCAAGGGCCTGTTGACACATGGATAATGAGACGCGAAGCAAGCCCGGCCTTGCGCATGCTGCACGAGGACCTGGACCGACTGCAAAACGAAAAGTCCGACTTGACTGTATGGCTTCGGGAGTCCGTAGGCTCGTCAGCTCTTACACTCAAGTGGACGCCTGGGCTGGGCCATATCTGCCATGTCAAGGGAGCCAAGATTACGCAGCAGTCGCTGGAGGGACTCGGAGTGACGCGCCATGTTTCGTCTACTAAGAGCACGCGATCCTTCTACCTCCCAGCGTGGACTGAACTAGGAGGTCGGATGGACCAGGTAAAAGTCCAGATCCGGAAAGAAGAACAGGCGATCTTCGAAGGACTGCGGCGCGCGGTGATCGTCAATCTGGTGAAAATCCGACGCAATGCAGCCGTATTGGATGAACTCGACGTGGCGTGCTCGTTTGCCAGCCTAGCTGAAGAGCAAAAACTAGTCCGTCCGATTCTGAATGCTGGCACATCGCACCGGATCATAGGTGGTCGTCATCCAACGGTCAAGCTGGGCCTTGAAGAGCAAGGCCGGCCGTTCGTGAGTAACGACTGCTTCTTGGGCGATGATGCGGAACGCATTTGGCTTATTACAGGCCCCAACATGGCAGGCAAGAGCACATTTTTGCGACAGAATGCTCTTATCACGATCATGGCACAGGTTGGCTCTTTTGTGCCCGCAACATATGCTGAACTCGGGATCGTCGACCAGATATTCAGCCGCATCGGCGCAGCTGATGACCTCTTCCGCGACCAGTCGACGTTCATGGTCGAGATGCTGGAGACAACTGCTATTCTCACACAGGCGACACCACGCTCTTTTGTTATTATGGACGAGGTTGGCCGTGGAACGGCGTCGGAAGATGGTACGGCAGTAAGCTTCGCATGTCTACACCATCTACATTATCGCAATCGATGTCGAACGTTGTTTGCGACACATTTCCATGTGTTGGTCGATATGACGAACGAGTTTGAGTCTCTGGGTCGATACTGCACGGATGTCAAGGAGACAACATCAGGGTCATTCTCATTCATCCATCGACTGCGGAAGGGGGTTAACCGCGAATCTCATGCGTTGAAAGTAGCCCGGTTGGCGGGATTACCTCAAGAAACCGTAGAACTGGCGCAGATGGTACGCGCAAAAATGGACAGCGATGGTGCCCAGGATATCGAAGACGAAGCCTTGGTTGACAGTTAATATATATCTTATTTTTGAGATACCATTATATGTACAGAGACAGAGTACATAGAACAGAGCATATCGGAACAAACCTATCTTCCTTATAACTTAGCCAACCCCTCACTGTCATCTTTCACCTCCACCTCAATCCCTTTCCCAAATGCAACCTCCTGACAATCCTCATCCCCGACGCCATTCGCAAACTGCACTACCACAAAATCCACCCGTCGCTGCCCCATCACCACCATCGGCGCATGCCACGTCCCCGCAGCGTACGTCACTGCCTGTCCCTTCCGCGCAACAAATGCCTCGACCTTGTTGAGATCCGGCGGGTCACTAATCGTCACTGTTTTCGGTTCTCCTGTGGCGTTGTCTGAAACACTTGCAGTAGCCGTCTCACCTTTGCGGGACGGGGCGACGATAACGAGATAAAGGTCATCATGATCAACATCAACGGCCTGGTTTTGCTGTCCCCGGCTGGTCGAATTAAGTGGGATAAATGTCTGCGTAGTGTAGGGGTGTCGTTCCAAGATGCAAACATCGAAAAGGGCCGTCGTAGCAGTAGTCTCCGAACCCCCCGCAGTCCGCCGTAGATCTCGCGGAAAGCAAGCAAAGAGGCTCATCCGTGCTGAGGACGGCTCGCCACTGGGACTGCGATCTGGGTAGTAGTTGTCCAAGGGGGAGATCGGGCTGTATTTGAGAGCGGAGGACTGGTTTGCCAGAACAGGAGCCGGCGTGTGCGGCGGGAGAGAGGGCGGGGGACCGCGAACAAGGTCATGAGGCAGAGGTGGGACGATTGCGGTGCCGTACGGAGCAAAGGAGTCTGGTGTGAAGGATCGTGGTGTCAGTCGTATGGGCAATGGCAGCGACACGAGGACTGGAGTCGACATGGCGGTTGGTGGTTTGGTTGTTGGTAAAAGGCTGGCTTGTATCCGAGGTAAACACGCCAGATAGCTACCATATTCCCAAAGAAGCCCTGATTGGTCCCGACGGCAGCAACGTCGTCCGCCCACCGTCCGTCGGTGCCACAATCTTCCGCGATGAAATATATAACCCTAATCACTTGAAAAAGTAAAAACGGGAGGGAATTAGTCTTCATCAGATGACGATAAGGCCAGAACCTCGTGTAGTGCTGGATGAGGCAAGTCGAGAGAGGACCAAAAGTCGATCAACTGCTGACGTTCAAAAGAAATACCAAAGAGTACGTCATCATCCACTTAATTACTTCTGTTATTATGGTTGCCATTGTCCTCAGTACGATCAATAAGGCTAGTATTCTGGAGTATTTTGGGGGAAGGCGAAGAAATACCCTTTGTCATCATAAGTTCTTTGTGCTTCCAGTCCACCATCACAACTATTATTGCTTCCTCACGATGCTCTTTCAACAATACATCAGTGTTTCACCCAATCAGACACAACTCATTGGGTTGTGCCTAGTTGGGTAACTACTCTGTAGTCAATCCCTGAGATGCAGCCTTTCTGCTCAATAAATTTTGCTGTTCACTACGGAGTACAGTCTACAGATGCATTATATTTTCCGAGGAATGAAAGAGAAGGAGGCAGTGAGGCAGTGCTTTAGTCGCTGTCTAGTAATACTCCGTATTTTACTTTCCTAGCACTGGTGTACTATACCTGACAGTCACAGTCTAGGCTAGATTAGGAAATGAACCTGGATATCAGCGCCGAGATGGAAGCAAAAACAAAAAGCCGTCAAATATCATGAAGATAGCTATTCAATGGTCGAACTGTAACTAAATATCCACAGAAGAAGTCTGCTAATTGTGGCAATGAGGCATAACTAAGCGCACTGCCCTGATTTTGGCCTGAAAATTTCGGCACCTCGTTTGCCTGGAAAAGTATTAAAGCAAGGCTGTCACCCTTCATCCAAACAATCCTGGCCATCACTCCATCCTCGACATTCATATTCCGTCTACAGATATACCTAGCTCTTCTCAACAATATACTAGAGAGCCTTTGTCCTGCCATTGACTCACCCCAACCATGCCAGGCATAACCACCCATTCCCAACACACTACCTCTGCCTCCTCTGCCTCTGCGCAACCAACGCCGAACTTCTCGTCCTTCGACAAGGCGGAAAGCAGTCAGAGCTCGTCGGCCATGTCAATTTCAGCAGAGCCCTTCAGCTTGCCTAGCTATACATCTCTGCACAATAATCGCAACAGAGCAGATGGGTAACTAGTTCCTATGTCCTTTCGTATCTATCCTCTCGTAATGATTAGTCTGCCTGGTTGCATAACTGTCCATCCTGCTCTTGCCGAGTGGCGGATATGGTATCACCTGTTCCTTATCAGATATATACAAATATAAAGAGCATATATCGCTGACCTAGTTTATTATTATTGGCCCCAGTTCAATCAATATATTCTCTGCACCACAAGATCTGGCCGGGATTGGGTCCTGGGCGACCACATCGATCCCAGAACCGTCCAAACCCAGATAAAGGTGCTTAAGGTAGTACTTTTTCTATCCCAGCCATCGCTCTATGCATCTTTCATGCACATGTTCTGACCCCTTGCGTTTATCAACGTGTAGGTTTACTTCGTAAACTGCGGACCTGTGAATTGCCTTTTACAGTTAGGTCTTTACCATTTATGGTATGATGTCCCAATACACCCATCGGTAATTACCACCACCCGCCCCAGAGAATATGAAAATTGACCTCTCGCTGTTCTATCACTGCATCCCTCCAATTTCTTCAGATTTTCTTCTTCCCCCTCTTTATTTTACATCCACCCGATCGCCTGCATGGGCTCGCTGACCCCCCTACCCCTTCTCCTCCCCTTATTTTGGATTGCAAACTGTGGGTGAGCACCACTATCTCCACCTTCATTGCTGTCCCTCTCTCGACCTTCGATGAGCAGACTGGCAGTCTCTTGACGCGGTGGATATGACTTCCTGGCCTTGACGAACCTATGCTGAATTCCAGTCTTTTGGAATCTGACCTTTGTCCTGGTATGTCTTGGTACCTTCGTTCCTATGTCAACGACGGTGCGACCTGCCGACTATCATATCCACTAAGTTAAATGGCTTCATTTCATCCTTCCTGTTGGTATAATTTAGTATATAATAAACGATGCCGGATTCAGTGTTCCGCCCTGCAGTGGGCTATGTTAGATAATACATCATACTTTCTCTTGCATCCTTGATATCCTGCATATACCTTACAGCCAATTCTGCTGCATTTTTGACAAAGTCATCTGGTCTATCCTTGGCAACCTTCATTAATCAGTTTTCCCAAAATGACCAACATTCAGTAGGCTGGTTAAAATGCTTTTCACCACACTGGCAATATCTTTCTGGTCCAATTCTCCATCCTGTCTTTGCTTAGACTCCCCTATAACTTTTGCCCATTCTGCTTGATCCAACAAGCAACAGCTAGAATGTGAAAGTCTGGTTCAAGTAGTTTACAAGTCTCAACCTCAGCCTCATTTGATACTTCCGCCTTATGTTTGTTGATGTCTGTAGGGTCAAGTTTCTTTTCAAGTATCTAGATCAGGTTATGGAATGCATGTTTCATATCAAATACACCTGCTGCCACGAATCGTGCTTCAACATCCTGTGTCTCTAGGTAATTATCACAGGCATGACATGCTGCCTGGCAGCTTCATTGTCATTGGAACACTCTTTGGAGATATCACCTGGGGACATCCAATGGGCATCACTCCAAAGCATTGTGAAGTCCATTTCAGTTGTTGATGTTTTTACACAGACTGTGATCACAGCTTTCTTATTAAATAGCCAATTCCAGTATCTGACGTCATTCAGCTTTGTTACTCTCTTCATTAATACTACAATACTCCGTATGTATGTACGGAGTAAATCATGGTTCATGATTCATACCCACATGGTTTCCGTCGGGATCGTCCCACGTCCCGAGTATTCGATCCGCCGCGCTAAGCCTGTACTGGAATAGTGCGTATGTTGATCGAATTATTATTCTTCAACGGCTTTTTTTGCCTTTTCTTTTTAAGGCGAACGTTACTCTGATTGATGACTTGTATACTTAACTTGAAATTTACTGTTGATTTCGACTCGCGCGAATATATATAACGATAGTGATACTATTGGTAATGATAGTCCCAACTTCCCTACCGCCTGCGGGAAGATACCGGACATGTCGCAAACAGGATATGTATTCCTGCACAATCTACCGCCGATAGACCATAAATCTTCAAGAGAAAACTCGCCAAACTGCAATATATACATTAAGAATAAGCAGCAGGGATAAACTAGACAAAAGAAACGCACCTCCATTCTATACGCCACAGCGGACGAGCCGTCCTTCAGTGATTGCTCTATTTGTTGTGTAATAAGAGGTTTCGGAACGAATCCCAGTGGTCCGAGTCCGAGTAACTTTATCATGATTAGCACTTCCAAAGTAAATAAGTCTGGATAGGGCTCATACATGTAGACCATGCTGCTTCTCAGACTCGAAATAAGAGTCTCCGGGTACCAGCGGAAGATATACATGACAAATGCCCAGCTGAGACTCGCAAAGACCGGCCATGCATTGTCGGTAATCTGGGCACGAGCATCAGGGGTGATAAGGTGGGAAAGCGGGTGCATGTTAGGCTCGATAGAGAGCTTGGCGAGAGCAAGCAACACACGCGCAAAGACGTAGATGACAATCTGGCCACAGTTAATTCCTCTCCGTGTTGGTCCTCTAGGATATACTTGGAAGTGATACCTGTTTACTGAGACTAGTCTTGTTGCGGCCGAAGATGGTGTAACCGCCCAGCAAGCCGGCGAAGAAGCTATCATAGCGACCCTCCTTCCCGGCGCCTGCCGGGCCCACGTTCCGCAATACGAGCATAGAGCTCTTATAGACGAGCGCAAATGATGCGAGGTTGCTGGCATGCATGCGCGTGGCTTTCAGGACTTGCTGGAGCTTTTCACGGAAGCTATGTGGACGTCATCAGTAATTGCGACAATCGAGACAACGGAAACACTATATTACCTTCCGGAACGGAAAAGGAAGATCATCCTAGAGGAAAAAGGTCGTTAGCATTGTCCAGGTTCTTGGAGAGAACAAGCGGATATCCAACATACACCAAGGCGTGCGGAAACCGCACTTTGGACCCGTAGACCAGGCCATTGCGAACACCCTTGAGCAAAGACAGTAGGGGCGCAAGGTCAGGATCAAGGACAACAGCATCTAGGTGGGACTGCAAAGCGATTATTATTACTATGGCTCACGCTAACAAGAACATAATGGGTCCTACCAGGATCGAATCCATTGTGAATGTCTGTCTCTGGGTAAGGTCAGGGTTTGGCAGCTGCCACTATGTAGTTGGACGAGGGGCTTCAATTATCGGATCATGGGAATGTAAAAGCCCAGAAACCCGTTTATCTGGTTATCCTTTCGACCTGGGCGTTGTCCGTTGGTCTGCGTGAGTGAGATGGAGGAGAGATTGGAGCCAGAACGGCTTTCCGCACCGCGAAAAAGAGCCTCGGCATGTGAAGCGTCAAGCGCAACGTCATGGTCACGTGATGCTCCTTTGAACCGACTCGATCCTTCATCCGTGAATATTCATCCAACGAATAAGACGTGCTTTGCCATGACGGTGTTCTGCAGGTTATTATTCTCGCGCGAAGACGCTGCGCCGTGGATGCAGCGATGTAGTCTAGAACATTTCACGCCAAAGGTCAGCGGAGCTGCAGATAAGCCATTATTGATCGACAGTCAACTTAATTGCTAACCTGCGTACTTGTACCGGAGTCATCAGCATCCATATCATTTTGTTCACACAAGGCAGTACTATTCTTCTCTCTGCTCGCTTACTGAGTACAAATACATAACCAAAAGGAAAACTACCCCATTGCAACCCTCGACGGAATCAGCGCTGCTCTCCCCACCAGAATCAACTCGCGATCCGGTAATTTGATCATCTGTCGTCGTCTTCGAGAATTTGGCTATAAACTTAGCATTGTTTTGGACGCCAGTGGATAAAACCAATCTCCCTGAATTTTTCCGAAGAGGATTGGAAGCGCTTGAATCGCGATCCCATAGCGAAGGAGGCTATGACTGCTGGTTGGAGGACTCTGCGCTTCGCTGAGAAAGTTGACACCGGCATCGCGGCGCCTGGAGACGAATATGCATCAGAGAAATGATGTTACCCAGGTTTCTGGTCAGGACGTGGTGGGAAAAGGTGAGAAATCCTCGGGGCAGAGCGCGGCAAATGAGGATGAGCCAACAGATGGCGTTGCCGTTGAAATTGAGACTGGTGCTGTGCTCAATGGCAGTGACGGAGAGACCATTTCCCAAGCTCTGGCACCCCAGTGTATCATGGCCCCGGTAACTAGGCCTGATCAACAGGCTATCCTTATATGAATCTTCCATGAAAAGACATAGCAAAGTGTAGTGACGATCTAGTAAATAGGCAAATAATATATGATCGAATATGGTGATATCCAACGGAAGATACATGCTCAGACTTTTGAGATCTATACAAGACGCAGACAGCTAGGTCACAGTAAACTTGCCAATCCACCAGAAACGCCGGTTACGAAACAAAAAGAATGATGCAGTATAACTTGCCAACGAACACTATTCTTTTACTCCGTCCGCGTCCTCTTATTACCCTCCTCGGCCGAGGCGTCATCGACATCCATCATATCGGCATCGTCACTTCCGTCCTCCTCATCCGACTCAAACCCAGCACGGCGCTTCAATCCCTTCATCTTCCTAGTCTGCAAGTCACTCAAATCCTGCTTGTTAAGATGCACACGACCAATCTTATCACCAATGGCATCCATCCCGATATTTTTCTTGGGCTTGATCTCCTCATTCGGCCGCTTGCCCTGCTTCAGGGCCTCCTTCATGACATCCTGCGGCGCCTCGTGCAGTCGACCGATCTTAAAGTCCAACTTGGGCCCGATCTCGTCCAATTCCACCCGGGGAAGCTTATGACCACTCTTCTTCGTGCGCAGCTTGTACCATCGCAGATGGATGACGGGAGCCAGACCCTGCGCAGGCTCGTCAGCCGCAACCATCAGCGCATACTGCAAGCCCTCGACATCGATCTTATCGGATTCCTCCCCCTTGAACATGTCAATGAACATGCTCCTGAGCATGACGTGCGCGGTCGACGTCGGGCCTTCCCACGGACTACCCGAGAAGATCAGCAAGGGCCGTAACCCAACGCCGATGTGCATGGTGAGGTTGTTCATCGCGGGAACAACGTCTTCCTGCTGCTGTTGGCCGGGCGGGAGGAGGAGCATCATCTCGCACATATCCAGCACATGGGAATCAAACACACGGACAAGGGTTATGCAGTTGGGTCGCTTCTTGCTGCTGCTCCCGAAGACGACGAGACCGCATTCGTTCTTGTTGGCCAGGAATTCGAGGCTTTCGGTGCTTTCGAACGGGTGGATGTGGTCATTCTTCTTGTGGAAAAGGACGGAGTCCGGTTTTGTAAGGGAGTGGAAGGTCTTCAGGATCGTGTGCACTGCTGTTGGGCATTTCGAGCCGTGCAGTAACAGGGTTCGTTTAGGCGGTTCGATGAGTTGCGGTTCTTTGGCTTTGAGAATGCGCGCTGTGCGCGGATTCTTGGGTTTGCTGGTGGTTGTAAGCCTGTGTCCTTAAACATTGAAATTAACGCAGTAGCAATAGTCTTACACTTCTTTCAATATCGAGGTCATTTCGTCGTGGGCAGAAGGTGTTGATTTTTCTTCGTTTCTGCTGGTGGTTGGCTTTGGATAAAAAAGCGGAGCGCGAAAAGTTTTGGAGCTGGGTCTTGGCATTTCTTATCGATAAGCGCATCGGCAGTGCACTGCAAAATAGCAGGAAAATGGAGGAATAGAAATTTTAATATTATAGGTTTGATATTTTGTTTCGTACAGAGTATATACGCCTGTCGTTGTGTGCTGATCGTTTTTAATTGCGTTCGCACCGCAGACAGTTTCGCGTACAGAGCACAGAGATTTCACTGGTAGAGTACGGAGTATAGGGCTTCAAAAACACCAACGGGGTACTACACCTAGACGTAACTAATCATAAACTGAGACATGTGACAGGACACCGGGTGTCCATAGTCCGATTACTCCAATCGCAAGCGCTCAAACTCCCGAATCTGCTCTTCTAACCGTGCAGACTCGCTTTCCGCGTCCTTCAACTTCTTCTCCTCTGCCTCGCGCACCTCAGGCTTCGCCTTCTCTTTCCACCCGGCGCCGTTAACGAGGGTCTGCTGCCGACGTACGGCATCGCACGACCGCTCCAGGCTCTCCTTGGCCTTCTCCTCCTGCTCGAGGGCGACTTCCTTGGACACGTGCAGGTACACTGCCGCCTCGGCACTGACGGCGGCGACGACACAGCCAGTGGGGCGGGCGAGATCGTCGGGACCCTTGACGCTGAGTTCGCCAAGGTTCTTTCCACCCAGAGACTTGACGATGGCGAGTTCGTCGGAAATCGTCTTGTAGCTGGTGGGGTCGTAGGTCTGAACGATGATGTCGCCCTTCGTCTTGATCTCGTACTGGGAGATGATGGAACGGATGGCCTTGGAGGTGTTGAGAATGAGTTCGTAGGCGGCCTCAGCGGCGGGGTCGTTGAATTCGGGTCTGGCCTGAGGGAACTGCGCCTTCATGATGGAGATTGTGTTGTCATTGGGGCGGCGGGGGAGACGCTGCCAAAGGTTCTCGGTGATGAAAGGCATGATCGGGTGGATCATTGTCAGAGCACCCTCGAGAGCGGTGTAAAGGGTCTCCTTGGCCGACTGCTGGACGTCTGCGGGGACCTCAGGCGACAGGAGGAACTTGGAGTTCTCGATGAAGACGTCACAGAGCTGGCTGTACCAGTACTGGTACACAGTAGTGGCGGCAATGTTGAACTCACGCTGCTCCAAGGCTTGGTCCACTTCCTTGGCAGCGGTGTTGAACTTGTGCAGAATCCAACGCTCCGCGAGAGATTCACGGCCAGTCTTCGTGGGAGTGGCCTGAGGCGTGAAGTCCTCACCCAGTTTACCAAGGACGTACTTGGTGGCCTGATAGATCTTGTTACAGAAACGGCGATATCCATGGATGACCTGGATGTCAAATGCGATATCCCCTCCTAGGGAACTGTTAGCAACCAATACAAAGTAAGTGAAATTCGATGCATAACGTACCGCCAGTGGTATAAGACACGAGAGCAAACCGCAGAGCATCAGCACCACACTCAGGGATACCCTTAGGGAACGCCTTCTTCTGGTACTTGGTGGCAGCGGCGACCTCCTTGTCCACAAGATTTCCGGTGAGAAGCTTGCCATGGAGCTTCTCAAGCTCAATACCTTCCATAACATCGAGAGGGTCAATGACATTACCAAGAGACTTGGACATCTTACGGCCCTCTGAATCCCTGATCAGGGAGTGACAATATACCTCCTTGAAGGGAATTTTGCCTGTCATCTTGATACCAAGCATGATCATACGAGCAACCCAGAAGAAGAGAATATCCCAACCGGTCTCCAGGACGGAAGTGGGGTACAGGTTTTCCAAGTCGTGGGTCTGACGAGGCCAGCCCAGAGTGGAGAATGGCCACAATCCAGATGAGAACCAGGTGTCAAGAACGTCAGGGTCTCTAGACAAGGTAAACTTCTGGCCGGGAAATTTGGCTTCAGCCTTCTGATGAGCCTCCTCTTCAGTGCGGCCAGTGACCCAATAGTTGTCATCGCTGTCATCGGCGTCCTTGCCCTCAAGCTGCACGAGGTAAGCGGGGCATTGGTGACCCCACCAAAGCTGTCTCGACAGACACCAGTCGTTGATGCTTCTCATCCAGCGGAAGTAGCTCTTCTCCGCGGTCTCGGGACGAATGACAATATCTCCGTCCTCGACAGCCTTTATTGCAGGCTCCGCGAGGCTCTGCATCTTCATCCACCACTGAGGTTTCAGGATGGGCTCAATGACATCGTTCGACTTGGCGCAGCGGGGAATCTTCATGGGATTGTGCTCCCACTTCACGTACAAGCCTTTCTCCTTGAGAAGATCAATGACCTTGTAACGGGCATCGAACCGCTTGACACCGGCAAACTGACCGGCCTTGTTGTTGAAAGTACCATCGTCGTTCATGACGGAGATGAACTGAAGGTTGTGAGCCTTTCCACGGTTAAAGTCATTGAAGTCGTGCGCCGGGGTGATCTTCACGGCACCGGTACCGAACTCGGGGTCGACATCCTGGTCGGCGACAATGGGAAGTAGACGGTCGACAAAGGGATGACGTGCGTTCTTTCCAATCAGATGCTGGTAACGTTTGTCCGTGGGGTGGACGGCAATACCAGTGTCACCGATCATGGTCTCGGGACGAGTAGTAGCGATCTCGATTTTCTCTGTGGTGCCATCAATCTCGTAGCAGAAGTGTGTCAAGACGCCGAATTCAACCTTCTTCTCGTAGCCAGGCACATCGAGGAGCGTGCGGCCCTCAACCTCCTTGTTGTCGACTTCCAAGTTGGACAGAGAAGTGTTCAGAGCCACACACCAGTTGACCAAGCGGTTGGCACGGTAAATGATACCCTCCTCATGGAGACGGACGAAGGTCTCAGTGACAGCGGCAGACAGATTGGGGTCCATAGTGAAAGCCTCACGAGACCAGTCGAACGAGCCACCGACTCTCCGCAGTGCATTTCGGATGTTCGCATGGTATTCGTGCTTCCAGTCCCACACCTTGTCAATAAAATCCTTACGGCCCAGGTCGTGACGAGTCTTCTGTTCCTTCTTCCATAGCATCTTCTCGACAACGCTCTGGGTCGAGATACCGGCATGGTCCATACCCGGCAGCCAGAGAGTTGTCTTACCCTTCATCCGCTGCCAACGAATCATGGTGTCTTGCAGGGCGTTGGTGAGGGCATGGCCCATGTGCAGCGAACCCGTCACGTTGGGGGGAGGAATGGGGATAACGAAGTTACCTGCCGGCTTGACCTTGCCGTCGGAACCGAACTCGGGCAAGAAGAGACCGCGTTCCTCCCACCATTCGTAGCGACCACCTTCAATGACATTAGGGTCATATGCATCGGCAGTCTTGTCCTTCTCAGGCTTGGGAGCCTTCTTCTCAGCCTTGGGGGCAGGCGGTTTGGTGGAAGCAGCCTTGGCCTGCTTTTCAGCGAATTTCTTCGCCTTCTCGGCTTTCTTGCGTTCACGCTCCACTGTATCGAACCCAGCATTGTCAACATACATCCCGGTCATACCATAGAACCACCACCACAACCCCAGCATTGGGTATCCCTATACATACACTCTTTCTCACTCTTCACTTTGGGAGTTTGCGGGTCGTTTGTCGCATCTTCGACGTTTTGATTTCTTGTTTGCTCTTCCGCTTGGGGCGCGGGGTCCTTCAGGGGAGCCACGGGCTCACCAACTGCAGAAACAATGGACTCCATTAGCATTGACTTCTTCCGTGACTCACAGTAGTAGTAGTAGTAGTAGTAGTAGTAGTAGTGCTTACCCGGATTCGGGGCAGAGGGTTGAGACATCCTGGGAAATGAATAACGCAAAGTTCTTCGAGAGGGAGAAGGGAATCTCCAGGGCGCCGATCGCGCCACAAGTCGCCGAATAAGTATCTTGGACAACGTGAAGAACGATCTCGGAGGAGGAGGGGTTCTTATGGAGGTTGTGCGGAGGGCGGTTTAAATTTGCCAGTCAGAAAAGTTCGGGAGCGAATCAGCGTCGGAAACGTCCGGTGGGAGTGAGAGCCCAGGATATACTAAATATTACTGGACGTAATTAATTGCAGCTGCACGCTAGACCTATTATTTATAGTTTTTAATGCCCTTTTTTGCTTGTTTTTGGGTTTCAGGAAGAAGAACCTCTTGAGAATGACAGCTCACGTGACGCAGATTGATCTACACAGTGGACTGACCATAAGTTGTTGACAGTCCTGAATAGCACGGGATCCTGACTGGAAACCGGGATGGGAAGTAAACAATTGCATTTGTCTCGGGACACCATCAATCACCCTACTCGCCCTATGGGTTGCACGGACTTGTGAAGAAGAGGGAACACAGCATTCAGACAGAGCATAGACAAAGTAGTAAATCGAAAAAGATCCCATAAATACCAACCCAGTATATTACGAGAAAGGGAAAGAAGAGAGAGAGCAAGGAAAACAAAAGGCGTAGTTGCCAATGTTGCGTGATAACGGTTACATCGAGTGGTGAACAAGAAGGGACGAAGAAGATATTCAATCCCGCTCTTAGAAAGCATGGTCATAAGATTTCAACTCGCTGAATACGCCAAAGAGGATATTGAGGTGAGAGATGGGCTTGAGAACCCAACAGATTAGAAGTAGGTCATCTGTCATCAGCGTCGTCTCCGCTCCGCATTCCACGTCTCACCATTTCTGCTGCAGCTCAGTAGCTCATCCCAGCTCGAGGTATCAATAGTTTGCCGTCCTCGATTGTCCGGTTTCCTTCTTGCAGTGCACCCATGTCCCTATCCACCAACGAATCAACTCGAAAAAGAATTTGAGCAAACTGACTGCCCTCAGAATCATCGTTACCTGCTACTGACTACAGCAGGCGCTGAGACAGGAACCGGGGCGATTTTCATAATAAAATTAGAAATGTAGCTCAAACTGTGTTCTGAAGCTCATATTTCTAGGACGCTGTATTGTTCCGCGTGGCCTCCGCCTCCGCTGCACGGACAGCTGCAAAGTAAGGGTGGGCCATGGCTTCCTGGGCTGTGAGTCGTTCCTACAGGCAAATTGTCAGTACAAGGAAAGCAGGAACAACGCATTAAGGGCAGAGCATACAGCATGGTCGTATCGTAGCAGTTTGTCTAGGAAATCAATGGCTTCATCGCTGACAAATCGTCGGTTCTCGGCATTAACGAACGAATGCCAGGGCTTCCGGGGGAATCGGGTCAGGATTTCGTCGTATTGAGGATCCAATTCAATGTCATATTTGTCGAGATACTCGAAGAGCTCTTCAGTTCCCAGCACCTTGGCAATCTTGACCAATTGGTCCGAGTTGCTATTTCCATGAAAGAAAGGCTCCTTGCGGAATATCATCGAGGCAAACATAGCGCCCAGCGACCACATATCCAATGAGTAGTCATATTCCTGGAAGTCGACAAGCAACTCCGGCCCCTTGAAGTATCTTGACGCGACCCGAACGTTATATTCTGTACCTTTGTGATAGAACTCGGCGAGACCCCAATCAATCAGACGTAACTGGAAGTAGAAGTGTCAGTATACACGCTGACCCCGACAAATTCCGGAACCAGCACAAACCTTCTTCTTGTCATGATCGATCATAACATTGTGCGGCTTCACATCCCGGTGCATAATTCCCTTGCTGTGACAGAAATCCAGCGCCTTCAAAAGCTCATAAACATAGAAGCGGACGTCATAGTCGGTGAAGCGAGGATACAGCGCACGGAAGTCCGTGTTGTTCACGTATTCGAAAACCAAACTCGGAGTCTTGCTCTGGCTATCACGGACGACATCAAGCAGGGCTACCACATTGGGACCACCCGCTAAATTCTGAAGGATCTTAATCTCCCGCTTAATCTTCTTCTTCTTGACCGGCTTGAGGACCTTAATGACACACTTCTGGTAGTTGACCACGTTGATGCCCTCGAACACTTCTGAGTATTTACCCCGACCTACGGATCACGCCATTAGCTTCTAATCACCCACCGGAAATTTCTTCCCATTTGTTTTATTCCCGAAGGGAACAAAGAGAGAAAGCCAAAAATGGAAAATAAATAAAAAGTGAAAAAGACGTACCGATCTTGCGGACAACCTCATAGTTTTCCAGGACACCCCATGAGATATTCACACTATCGTAGTCCCAATAAGACCGGGGCATACGCTCATTGACGTCGGCATAAACGCGCGCCATGATGAATGGCGGCTCCTAGGCAGTTATTCGAGACCTCCCACAATCGGCTTGCTATCAAAGGCGAAATAATGTGTGGTGGGGTACAGCGCGGATGCACCTAGCGCAAGGCCTGCGACGGACCAAAAGGACGAGGGAAAAGAGGAATTAAGAAATTGAGGGGAGAAGGACAGACAACAGCAGCTGCAAAGACCAGGGGCAAACGAGCCTGTTCCACACCACGCAGCCGTTGCTATCGTCCTAGAAACAGGCACAAAAGACCGAAAGGGAGCGAGAGAGACAGAGAGACAGACACAGTTGGCAGTAATTCTGGTTGATGACCGAGACTTGTTACAAGCATTCAGTCGTTCCGCCTTGGGTCACGTGGGATGCGGCGGGCTGGGGAGTCGCCGGGATCGGAGCAGTGTTGATCCGGCTGATTTTTTGGTTTCCCTTCTGGGATGGTCTAGCTTTGACCTCACGCTGTACGAATGTTGGAGCGAGATACAGAGATATCCGCTGCAGGAGGATCGGATGCGGGCTCCCCTGTTCATTTAAATGTTTAAATACACCGAAGATGTTCTATGATCTCAATGTTCCCTACAGTTCGGATGATCCTGAGATCTCTCACACGTTGAACTTTCTTGCGGAACGTACGTCACCTGCCCTGTTCACTGCCAACTCGCGTCTATGTACGCAGGACCACATGAGAGACTGACATGACTTCTGGGCTGTCCAATAGTCGGTTACACAACCGTCGCGCTCTCGCAGACCGTCAGTGGAAAGCTGCCTCCAAACCTGACGCCGCCAGATGCGCCCGCAGATACGCCAAAGTCCCTCAAGCTCCTCACCCGTTTGAATCTATTGCTCTCCGACCCTTCCCAGAATCAGCGCCTTACCAACTTAATCCAATCATACGACCTAATCGCGCTGCGGCCTACAAACGAGAAATCTCTTTTGAATGCTTGTACGAACCTAGAATGCGATTTAATCTCCCTCGATCTCGCCGAGCGGTTCCCGTTTCATTTCAAATTTAAGATGCTATCTGCGGCTGTCGAGCGTGGGGTTCGGCTTGAGATTTGCTACGGGCCGGGGGTCACGGGTAGCGGAGTTGATGCGCGACGAAACCTCATTGGGAATGCTATGGCTCTTATCCGGGCCACGCGCGGAAGGGGCATCATTGTGTCAAGTGAAGCTAGGAGAGCATTGGGGGTTCGTGCGCCGTGGGATGTGATCAACCTTGCTTGTGTCTGGGGGCTGTCACAGGATCGCGGTAAAGAGGCTATTTGCGAGGAGGCAAGGAAGGTGACTGCTTTGGCTAGGTTGAAGCGGACCAGCTGGCGCGGGGCTGTCGATGTCGTCTACGGCGGGGAAAAACCAAAGGTCGACGAACGAGCAGTATCCAAAAAGAAGGCCTCGACTAAGGAGGCCACGCCACAGACAGAGACAAATGGAGATACCTTGAAAAGGAAAGCAGATCCAGCCGCTGAAGAGGCCGAGAAGCCATTGTCGAAACGAGAGCAGAAGCGAAGAGCAAAGAAAGCGCGACTGGAAGGGGCTGGAGAGAATGCCGCTGCAGCTAGCTGATGAGAGAACGGATTTTCGAGTATTGGAATTACAATAACGCGCATACCATGCGAATCACGCCATGTTTGGCTGTACGCAGGCCAGATTCGCGCTTTCAGAGCACTTCAGCTGCCATGTCACGCCTCGAGGGACGCCATTAGTGGATCATCCCCGTCTACATATAATCCGGACATAGCTGCAAGCATGTCAGTTTTCAGGACGGGATCCCATGCCAGATATTAAGCGGCTTGGCGGAGTCTTAAGGCTTTAGATAAGACCAGAGCAAATATCATCAGACACATGCAGGATCAAGGCTAGATACACATAGGAATCAAAAGTGCATTCATGTCAGATCAACTTCTGCTGCTGCTAAAACATAGTGAATGCTATCTGATACATGCCATTTCATTTAATGCTCTTAAGTCCAAGCCGGCGTGCTGATTTTCAACGCCAGGTAGGTCTGCTCTTTTCTTCTGAGCATATCCTATCCAAATTGACTAAAAATATTTCAATAAATCATTGACAGCAAGTGGCCACCAAGTAGGGAAAGAAGAACGAAGCTCCCTCTTGGAAAATAAGATAGGACAGAAAGATTAATAGTGCCCTTCGCGTCGTCATCATTGTCGTAAGATAGAACAATGAACGCAAGAATAAGTAAGGTAAACAAAAAGTAGTGAATTTCCAACGCCGACCAAAAACTTATCGGGGTATGTGGTAAAACTGGAAAGCGACAAAGAAATAAATCTAATAATGATACACGAAAAAAGAAAGATAAAAAAGGAAGAAAGAAGAATAAGAAACAAGACAACCGCTCAAGACGAAAGAAAGAAAAGACAATGATACACGTACATGGGCGTCAACATCCAAAGATAAAAAGAAAAAAGAAAGCCATATAACAAAGAAAAATGAGACCTATTAACAAATCCTCAATTCACCAACATCCCAAAAACCTAGACCCTAAAACGTTGAACACTAGAACCGACCAAACACCTAAGAGCCAGGACCGTCGACATCAACAACAACCTTCATTTCATTGTCCATCCAATCAATAGTAGCAGCGGACAGAAGCGCAATAGTCCACTCGCCATCCGAGCTGACGGACGACAAGCCATCGGGAACAAAGACCTTCACCTTCCAAGCAAACTGAGATCGTGACTCGGGGACAACACTGGACAGGCGGTCGGAGAAGCGATTGGCGATAGTCTGCTTGAGAGTGTTCAGGTCGGGACACTGCTCTGCAGAGACATCCATGCGAGGGAGAATGCGTTTACCGTGGTGGGTAACGTTGATACGGAGGACGGGGGTTTGGGAGGAGTGACTGCTGTTGGCCTGGGCATGGTGGTCGTAGTAAGAATGGGGTGCAGACGCAGACTGTTGGTCGTAAGTAGACTGGTGGACACCGTGTTTCGCAGCTAGGTGTTCACGGATGATACGTGAGACGTCACGAATAATACCGCTGGCACTGCTGATTTTTAGCTCGCAATTCAAGTAAAGAAAAGTAACCAACAATAGAGGGGGCGGAGGATGACATACAATTCATTGCGAGCAGGCGTGTAGCGGTTCCCGCCAACTCTCCAGTGAATATTAGCCATGGCTTCCGCTCCCAAGATACGATTGAGGTTCTCATCCTCACAGGGACGAGGGCAATCGTGGTCACCATGGTGACAAATCTGGTAGTGACTGTCGATGGCAGCCACCAGTCCGCGCCAGTCAGGCTGCTGGAGGCCAGAAAGAGACCAGAGATTGTCGAGCTGCAGGTCATTGTTGTACATGTCGTAGGACCTAGCCACGGCCTCCCAGTCGGTCGGATATCCGTCCATCAAGAGATCAGTTAAACCAAGCTGCATACTCTGCTGGCTGTGAGAAGGCACGGCCGGCGCGGTAGGTGCGGGCATGGGGGTAAATGCCTCAGGGAGAGACTGCTGCTGCTGCTGCTGCTGCTGCGCGTGCATCTGCAACTGTTCTTCTGTAGAGTAGGCCGGAGGACTGGCGCTCTGAGTGATGGAAAAGCCCTCGTCCGTCTTTCTTCTTCTGCGTTCTTCAGGACCGCCTCCCTTTCTAGTCTCAATCGCGTACTGGCGCTGGCGTTCGTTGGTGACCATACGTCTGAGCAAAGGGATCATTAAGGCAATGATCCTGTGTTGGTCACGAGGCCACACGTGAGTTCTAGCGCCCTCGGTGTTGACCACGTGCTCTCCAAAATAGCGTTCACCATTGCCTTCCGCTTCCAAGAAGTGACGGACGCAGTTCCAAAGTCTCAGCTTGACAAGCTCCGAATCACCTTTACCGCGCTGGCCAACGCAGTCCTGGCGTTCAGGATAATTCTCGTCCAGCATATAGTTCTTGGCAGAGGACTGAAGCTGCAAGAAATTCTCAGGTGACATCTCTAGAGACGTGAACATTTTGGACATAGGAGGACGAGTATGTTTCTTGTTACTTGACGGCTGACGAAACAGAGCCGCAGCGGAATGCAAGCCGACAGAGCGAGCATCAGACAAAGACTGAGCCGGCACAGGGTGAATATCCAAGCCATCGCTATCGTATGGCTGCGAAGGATGACGCTGCTGGTGGTTGTGCTGGTGCTGCTGGCTACCACTTCCACCTCCAAGACCGACACCAGCAGTCAATGCAGGATCCAACGGACCATCATCTCTCTTGCGCTTCTTCGAGACAGTACGAGACAGTCCAGAAGGTGGACCCTGCTCGCCGCTGGAAGCAACAGCACCAGGAGGTCTCAAATGTCTACCCGACGCTCCCAATCCCGCACTTCCAAAACCCGCATCTCCAAACCCGTCGTCCTCAATGTGGATCTCAGGTCCATAGCCATCCAGATGGTGCTGGTTCCCTGCAGCTCCTGCCGCAGCTGCAACCGCGGCAGCAGCAGCCCAGTCGGACACATCCTGTCCAGCAGCCGCGGTAGCAGCCTCGACCAGACCAGCAAGCTGGTTCTCGTTGGGCGCGTAGCCAGAGGTCGAGAGGTGGGAATTCGGGTCGATGTTGGAGGAGTGAGCAGGCTGGGAGGTAGAGATGTCGCCAGAGGTCGAGGGAGGGTGTTGGTGGTTGTTATTGTTGTTGGACGGCGTCGATGACATGGCAGCAGATTAGACTAAACTAGCCAGCCAATGGCCACCGTTCGAGGCAAACAGATCGTGATCAGACAAGAGTATAGGTGCGTGACCGTTACTAGAAGAGAAGAGAGAATTAACTGATGAGCAAAGAAAGCAAGCTTGTTTAAGAAATAAAATCACATACAGAGAAAAGCCAACTGACATTTACTTACATGCATTCACTGACAGAAAAGCAAGAAGAAAAGCTCTAATATTGAACAGCTTGATCAGATAAAACTGCCCCAGCGGTCCTGCTGCTGGGGGTGAATAGCCTTGATTCAGAGACACACTTCTGCGCCACTCCACAAGCAGTGCACGAAGAGGGTCGCAAGATAGTGAAGAAAACAAAGAAGGATGTGGAACGCCTCCAGCTGCCAGAGACGCTCGACGCGACAAATCGACCGTGGATTATCCTTGAAGCTATAGATGTATAGCAGGTGGGCGCATATGACGCTGTTTGCGTGGTTTGAAGGAAGGACAGACAGTGCAAACTCTGCCTCGGAAGAGTGTTTCTCCGGTTGCTAGGGTGGAGCAGTCACATGATATCCCTTTTTACAGATACTCCGGAGTATTATACTGGCATTCTAATGTTTGAGAGCTCATGCAATCCGTTTTCGCTAACATGAACGCTATCTAGCCCAATCCCAGCCGAGAGTCAGTAACCGAATCTCGCTTTCGGATGGGGTGGACAGGCACACGCCAAACACAGGAAGAAAAGTGTGCTCTTTTGTAATATGCACAGTTGAAGGAACTTTTTTGCTAACAATATACCAGAATCCAACCTGTAGATCGATCAAAATAGATAGCAAGAAACCCAATCATGTTTGCAAGGACATAAGACAATTAAGGGGGGTCGTTTTTGGGATACCAGAGTATATCGCTGGCAGTGAGCAGCCAGCAAAACAGTTTGCGGAAAGGCACGCTGGTAGTCGTGTAAATCTAGAAGGATATCCAGCAAAATCGAATAGGCTCTTAGAATCCGTCACCCTCCTTCCATGGGCGCCCTACTTCCATGGCCCTATGTTTCGGATCCTCGCCACGCTGCGTGGCATTAGATACGATCTCATTGATTGTCAACTCCAATGCCGAGATCTTATCAAGAAGTTCAATATCTTTCCCGGGTTCTGGAATCAACACATGACTCGTCTCCCCCAGGGACCCCCTCCACCGTTCAGCCTCGATCGTCCGAGCCTCGCCATCCCAATCCTGAAGTTCGTGCTCCAGCTCGGACTTTTGAGATCCTAAAGCTCTGAACTCACGGTACTCGTCGTCACCGCCGAAACAAAGCCCATATCCATCACAGTAGCAGATGTGTTCAGCTGGGCAGACCACATTTTCGCCGGTAAAGACCACGTGCCAGAGGTACTCCCAGACACGACCAGAGATGTAGTCGCTGAGCTCGGTCCGCAGGACCCAATCGCGATAGAAGACGAAGCGCGCCTTGGGAATGGCGAGGATGCGTTCGCGGGATACGGCGAATTGGGCACAGCAGGGCTGAGCGAGAACGTCTGGGACGGGATCGTCTGGGAAGATCTCTCCCCAGGATCGCGCTAGCATTGTCTCCTCCTGCTTTTCGGAGTTTTCCTCCAACGCGCCAGGGTGCATCCAATCCGGGCATCCAGGACCCCACCCGCAGCGTAAGTTCATATACCCTTCTCGCACAATCCGAGCTGGGTTGAGTCGTCGCAAATGGTCCGCGGCATCGCCCGCAAACAGGTCGTCGTTATGCCACGCAAACTGATGCGAGTGCATGAACGCCACAATATCAGGTAGCTTATCATAGTGATCGATGATATAGCTGAGATACACCATAACCTCATGGCCCTTATTCTTCGGCGGATGGAGAGGCGCTGCCGGATTATCAACCGCATATACAGCCAACTGCCAATCCGGCAGCTCCTCGGCAACCCAGTTGGTATCCTCCTCCCCAGCCTGAGGCACAACCAATGTCTTCGTATATGTCGCTCCTGAAGGCTTGGGAATTCCGGGGGCATAATGCGGACGCGGCGCATACGGCTTCTTGCCTGGACGGTTGTCTTCTTCCACCGTCGTGATATTCCACGTCCTTACAGCTCCAGGTGGAACTAGGTCACCCAGCCCCACGACCTGTGGCATCTGCCCCCATGATTTCGACAGTCCGCGGATAGAGTATAGGAAGAAAAGGAAGAAGGCGAATCCGAGAAGAGGGATGATTCGTCGTGAGGAAAGCATCGGATAAGATGGGACGGATGTAGTATAATACAGCACGCGTAGCATGTAAGAAGCGAAGATGCAACCGATCTATACAAGAATCACTCAATTAGCACCTTGAATAGTATTCAACCCCCGACACAGCATATCTGTCTATGCTTCTGAGCCGGAGGCAAAATGCAATAAATGAGGCGAATGCGACCAAGGCACAGGCACAGGAGCAGAAGCAGCACATACATTAAACCAATGACTAACGAGAAAGCACCATGGATCGCCAAAAAAAAAAAAAAAAGCTATCCTCCTCTCTTTTAATAATTTTGGAAACCCCCGTTAGAGAGCAGAAGACACCACCTCATGGAAGAGGCAAAGGCAGAAGCCGCTCCGAACGCTGCGACACGAGGGAATCAGACCAAGTATTACTCCGTACACGGAACAAGAATGTCGGCAGAATGGAAAAGCAAAAGTAGAACGCAATAAGAATAACAACAGTAATAATATGAAAAGAAAATAAGAATAACTCAAGCGCGCAGGCCACGCCGAAATCAACCGCACATGGCCTTCTTGTTCGTCTTCTGTTAGTTATGCTGACGTCGTCGTCGTTTTCCGTCGTCGCAGTGGAGCCGCGACTTGTCGTAAGCTGCTGGTGATGACGAACACAGTAGAATCGATAAATGATAATTATTAATTATATATGTGCTTTGGTTCAGAATAGAGAGAACGTTGTGCTGTAATTAAAGGTCGACATGGAAGCAAGCAGAAGTGATATGATTATGTAATAAATCATACCGTAGTATACCATATCTCACGTGTTGATTACCTGCTGTGGTCCATCCATGATGAGGACATCTTGTCGAGAAGAGAATCGATGATCCTGTGCGATGTGGGAGCGTTATCCTGCTGATATTGTATACAGAGAACGGCGTAAACAGAGTACTGTGTACAAATCTGTCACAGGAGGCAGCTATTTATAGTCGCTGATTTTCACCAGCCGTCTGCGCGCATAGGCTGGATAATACGCCGATCGTAGGGCTTCAAACCCAAGACACTCTTTGAAAAGAATAGAATTGAAGATACTGCTCCTCAAAGCAAGTGACATTTGAGCTACAGTTCATGTGTTCTTGGTCGAGAAGCAGATCCGTTGTCGCACCACCCGGGGGGCCTCATGAAAATATATATGTAACCTACCAATACTCCACGGTTACATGCCAGATTAAAGGGGGGCTATACATCATACCGCGTATTAGTCCACGGACATGAAGGACGAAGATAATACAGACACATGGGGTTTTGGATTGTTGCCAACATGAATGCAAAATGCAAGTAGCCGACGCCATCGACAAGAGTACTCAATATGAACATGCCATCGATTGACACGGGAGATACATGGTGGTACATGGTGATAATGATAGTAACAGACAGGGATTTGGGTATGATTCAGACGCGCTCAAAAGAAGAGAAAAAGATGTCACCAAAACTCCGGCATCGAACAAACACTTAGATTTCCCAATCTAAAAGGGAGAACAAATAAGATAGAAGACGACAATGTACTGCCTCGGGACAAAAGAATCAAACAAGAGAAAAGTGGGAAATGCTCAAAGCTCGATCATGATTCATCATCATCCACGTCTTCTACTGTTGCTGCCCGTCCTTTCCCTTTGGACGACACGGATGACACTTCATCAGCATTGGAGCTTTCAGCCTCTTGGTGGGGTTCTTCATCAGCGGTTGCAGCAGTAGACAGACCTTCAGTCTCCTCTGTTGGTTGATCAGAAGGCAGGTCGGTCTGTGCATGAGCCGGCGGTTCAGCGCTTTGACCAATCAGACCTGCCATTGGCTCCAACCCCCAGCTAGGCAGACCCCGAGTCGCGCCAGAGCTGGGTGCTTCAGCAGTCTCCTCACTCCTGATTTGATCTCCGACATTCTCCGTTGAAACCAAAGGCTGAGTGGCAGGAGGATCATCGGATGGATGGTCACCAGAAGGACCACCAGGTAATGGAGAAGACGAAATGCTTGGTGCCGTGGATATAGCTGTTTCGGCACCAGGTTGTGTACTGGGCTGTTGGTCGGCCGACTGGAGAGGGATGAGAGACCATCCTTGGGGCAAACTAAGTCCCTCAGGAAGCCGCGAATCTCCCGATGCCAGAGGGGGTGCTTGAGGGTTTGAAGTGAATTGACGCCGTGTTGTCACTGATGTGGTAGGTGTAGGTGCCGATGGAGGCTGTGGGGGGAATGCAGCCGGTCCTTGAAGCGGGGTGCCTATTGCAGGAGTACCTAGAACAGGAGTGCCTTGTGCATCCGGCGTGGCAGTTTGTTGATTCCGCAATCGTTGCAGTTCAGCTTGTAATAACCGCACAAGCTGCAATTGGTGTATCGACAAGCGAAGACTGTCGAGCTCATGTAATATCTGTTGTTCGACGTGTTGCAGTTGATTTTGGATACTGGAAGAACCCGCCGCAAGAGAAGGTGGAGTAGGTTGGGTGACCGGAGGAGGCGTCGGTGCAGGAGGTACAGCTGCTGCAGGCGCGGCCAATGGTGCCGGTGGCGGCCTCCCAAAACCAAAGCCGAAACCGACTTGTCTTGCGCCGGGAGGATTGAAATTCCCCGCTGGCTGCATGGGGGCGTTTCCTTGGTGAATTTGCTGATGAAGATTGTGGAATAAATCTCCACGGCCAGCACCGAACCCAATCCGGAAAGGCCCAAATTGGTAGACGCGAGCCCTAGGAAGACCGTCAGCCTGGGGGCCATTGCGACCCCCGGGAATGTTCTGGGGACCAGCACCGCCTTGGCCACCATCACCAGCGTGGCCGCGGTTGTGAGGCATGACGACAGGACGTCGGCATGTTGGACAATTTTGCTGTCGTTCCAACCAGCTCCTGAGGCAGGCGAAATGTAAAATGTGTCCACAAGGAAGCTTCTTTGGACGCAGTCGCTCAGGAATCCGTTGCGCGCCACCTGGTCTGCCAGCGCCTGCTTGGTCCGGCGGCTGCCAAGGCGTCATTTCCTCCCGACATATGATGCAAACATCCTCTCTTGAAACCTCATCTGCTGTCGCGTCGGGGTACCGTTCGTTCATATCCCGAGTAGCGTTGCGATAGCGCACGAAATCCATAATCCTTCGGCCAAAAGAGCGGATTGTGAGAACCACGTCCCGCAGAATATGAATGGGTAAACCGTAGAAAGTGAAAAGTATGGCAAAGAACGAGAGATAGACGGTCAACTTGAAGAAGTCCGTGGCCAAGTCGAGGTAGAAAATCCAACGTCCTTTCTCTTCCCATCCCGGAATGTCAAGCTCCATCTCGTTGATGTCGTTCTCGTCGGGCAAATCGGCTGGAGCACCACCCCCCAACTGCGCTTGTTGCTGAATGGCTTCTTCCCTGGCGGCACGGATTTCGGCCCGCCGTTCTTCGACCTTCGCCTTTATCTGCTGCTGTGTGACGTGAATCTCTACCAACGAAATGCCATACCTGGCCGCAGTCGACAACGACAGGATGCTCAAGACGGCAAATTCAAAACCAAACATAACCATCATGTCCGGTCGAGCTTGCTCAAGGACAGTGTGGACGCAGAACCGCAGCATGAAAGCGTTGAAGAGGACAGACACGGCCAGGGAGGCCGCCAGCCGGGTATGGAACAAGCGAGGATTTGCTGGTGGCTGCTGCTCCAAAAACTCCACACGGCCTTCACCGATCCAACCCCAGACCTTTCCGACGAGCAGACTTATAAACATCACCAAGAACCATCCACCCAGCTCCCCCCGGAATATTGTCATGGCGAGACATGTTTCCGTCACGGCAAACCATGCCTTCTCATATAGCTGCTCGGTTTCGATCGGTCGTAGGGGTCCGTACAGGAGTCGCTGGAGCCAGAAGAGGAGGAATCCCGCTACCAAGAGGCAGAGGTTGGTCAATATCTGACATGAGTTGGGACGATTAGGACAGGGCTTCGGCTGGCAGAAATGACAGAATGTCAAGGTCCGGGGAACCTACCATGAGATTCGCACTGCTCTGCGAAAGATAGACGCAAGCAGAATAGAAATTCGATCGTTGATGTAGCGCTTTCAAAAAGACGCCAGTAGCCAGAGCCACAGAGGCCTATCACCAGGTTAACCTGCATCCAGACTATCCCCCGTCATGATCATACAAAGAGGGGGATCAACTTACCCCCGTGTACGCGGCTAACCTCATGATCGGAGACAGAAAGACTAGGGCGGAAAGCCCAATGTCATCGACAAAGGGAAGGTCAAAGAGACAACGACCGTGTTAGATGGACCCTCATGAAGGAAGAAACAATTCAGAACTGACGAAGGACCGAGAGAAAGACTGAAAGGCGGGATCGCGTGTCCGACGCTCTCGTTCTGGACAGCTATGCGTCTTATGTCAGCGCACGGCTGACTGACTAACTTACTCCGAAGTATCGTTCTATTGTTCCCGGAAAATTCGCGAAGTTACGCATAAGAAAGCTTTTTCCAAATTACCTGCACAGATTGGTAGCCTACATGGCTTGGCTATACAAGTATTTGATTGAGCCTGGTTGGACCGAATAAGCTCCAATATAGCGATGCCAGGTCAAGTCACCATCTCAAGGAGTGGATTATTGAACGGTTCAAACAATTGGTTAGCGAGTAATATGTTCAGACTCTAGAATGTTGTTTAAAACTAGAACCAGTCGCGGCAGCACTTAGGCCAGAAGCAGGTGGTCGAAAGCATCTCCCTCTTATCAGCATCATGTCCTGCTCGAGCATCCTCTATTCTCCTTGGCTAAAAATACGGCCATATACTAGTAAGTTATTGTTTGACTTGATGATTCACAGGAAGCTCTAACTGATCATCTTCAGTCGGATTGTTATCCATGCTTGGGACATTTGGGTAAAAGCCTACTAGGCAGTGCGTTCTTTTCAGCCAAAGTTGCAATGTGGATTATCCTTTCCTGTGAAAAGCAGTTGCCCCCGGCCCCCTGAAAGCCTCAGGTTACAAAGAGCTACTTTTTAATATGCAACAGCGGCTAATGTTGAGATTGAGCTATCAGTCTCGGAGGAATGCCCTAGACACCTTCCCTTTTGGGCTAGCCCAGTTCCTTCTCCCACCATATTACAACCTCATCTCTCTTACACTCTTCATGTGCTTAACAATATAAGCATTCTGCACCACACATTCATCGTCCTTTCGTCACTGTCATCACCTTTGAAGAACCAGAGCTTCCAACCCCATTCCGCAGCCCATCCCGAGACCTGGGAAGTGGCCTGACCGGGGAATTGCGAATGACTGTAATTCTATATGCTCGAACCTCTACATCTAAAGCCCGTTTGGGACTAGTTCAAATAAAGGACTTTGATAGTATCTAGAATATGTTCAGGCAAAGCTTGGGCATCTCTAGCTTGATTTTATGAAGAGATCCGCCAGATCTGGGTCGTATAAAGCCTTGATCTGAACTCGAGCACCTAACCAGAGCTCACCTGTCACTTTTGATGCCTAGCCATCACCCTTGGCGTGGCAATATGAAACGGGCAAAAATAATGCTTGATCGAGCTTAACATGTGACGTACTCTGTAGCAGTAAATACGGCTGAGCGGATGGGAAGCCCTATTTTCCTCATCCTATGGTTCTATGTACTAGACATTAAATGAGAGAAGAATATGAGAGAGCAACTTGTGACGTGGAAGTCAAAATAGATAACTAAACAAGTAAAAAAAAGAAAAAGAAAGAAAGAAAGAAAAAGGAAAGAAAAGCTGAGCTGAGGATCCATGCTATGGCTTTACTTGACGGTTGTGCTAACTATTTGAATAGATGTAACTAAGCCAGAATTCTTCCCCTATATAGAGTCTATTCGCTTCCCTTCTCATAGGCTATATTTGCATTATTTCTCTCTGCCACTGGTGACCTGCACTTTTGTTTATGCCACTGATTGATAAAACAGACAATGACATCAGCTGCTGATAGCGGAACTGATGCTGCGAAGATGATAAGATCAAGATTGTCTGGGAATGAGCTCTACCAGGGAATTATCTGTAGTATTACTTTGTCTCTTTTAATCCCGTCGGTTATTCTCATCATCCTGTATCTCTCATAACCCCCCCTACTATAACCATCCCACGCAGAGCTATTGTTATTCGGCGATCTCAAAACGTCATGTGACCCACCATGTGCATCTCGGAGCAACGCATCAGCAGCAACAGCAGCCCTCAACCTCATTTCCACCATCAGTTACAGTGTGTCTCATCTCGTGGGCGAAGATTCAATCAGCAACTAGTATCCCGGCATCATCTGAATAGTCGAGACATGACCCGAGTGCAGTAATGGCTTCTCATCAAGCTATGTTTACCGCGACCCGCCTGCAGACACTAACCTACCTTCTTGCTGTCTGCCCATTCTCCATTGCGTTCCTGGTTTTCATCAACTCGTCTCTTTCTTTCGCGATAACTGATCTGATTGGGCTTCATGATGGCGAAGGCGATGCGGTTGGGACATTGGGCTTTGCTGACGAATTGCTGGCGCTGGTTGCTTGTCCGATATGGGGTGTACTGTCCGATCGCATCGGTGTGCGGAATGTAGGTCTTCGATTGCAAATTTTTCAAGATATGGATGACTGACTTATACTCTGCTAGGTTTGCGTCGCTGGCTACGCCATAGTAGCCCTCGCGCTAGTCCTGTTCGTGCAGGCAAAGAATGTCTACCCTCAGCTGCTCCTGGGAAGATTACTATTTAGTATTGGGGGCTCAGCGATCTCGACCATGGTGACCGCTGTCCTCCCAGTTGTCGCCGGAAACCCTGAAAATACCCAAGAACAACAGGCGACACTGTCTACCGATTCGACACTCACTCCCGACCGCCCTCCGAGCCCCAATGTGGCAGACGAGGAAATCGAGGCGAAGACTGCTGCTAACTCGCCGTCTTCACGATTGGCGGGATTTGTGGGCATGTGTGCTGGGTGCGGTGCCCTCATCTCGTTGGCACTCTTCCTCCCTCTCCCGGAACGGTTTCAGAGGTCGGGTCTATCACCGCCTCAGGCTATTCGCAACAGCTACTACATAGTGGCTTTGGTAGCATTTTTGGTTAGTATGTGCTCTCTGGTTGGTTTGAATAATCTTCCTGGAGAAGAAGGAAAGGGGTGGAGGTTATTACTGTTCAGCTTCAGACGTCAGTCGCGCCAGACCGGATACGAAAGCCATGAATATCGGGAAGAAATACTCCCCTACTGGAGGCAGTTGAGCACCGCGCTAATTCTAGGATTCCAAAACCAAGATATACTCCTGGGATACATTGGGGGATTCATTGCACGGGCATCATCAGTCGGTATTTCGCTGTTTATCCCGCTCTTTGTCAACCATTATTATCGCGCCTCAGGTCTCTGCGGTGGCCATCCTCCCAACGAGGTATCCGGGACCGGGTTGAGTGACATCAAAAAATCTTGCTCAATGGCCTATATCCTGGCTTCAATCTTGACAGGTGTCTCCCAGCTTGTTGCCCTGCTGGCAGCTCCAGGATTCGGCTTCTGGTCGGACAAATCACGACGATACCATCTCCCGCTTCTCTTGGCCGCTTTGGCTGGCATCATCGGCTACCTGGCGCTTGCCTTCATCCCAAGTCCCCAATACAAGGGCCCGGATGGCAACGCAGGCATATTCGTTATCATGGCCCTCATCGGTATCAGCCAGATTGGCGCTATCGTGTGCAGTCTAGCTGTACTAAGTAATGGCATCCTGAAAATTAGCGTGGGCAATAACCCTGGAGAACCGTCCAGTCAACCGCCAGTCGGAGACACTGACGCACTACCATCCCATGAGACCGAACCTACTACAGAATCCAACGAGCAACAGTCCTTGCTGGCGAGACCTGAAACTCCGAGCCCGAGCGGACGACAGCAGTACGCTCAACTCAGGGGCTCGATCGCTGGCGTGTATTCCCTGTATGGAGGAGCTGGTATCCTTTTGCTTACAAAACTTGGCGGATTTTTATTTGACACTGACGCGGGATCTCCGTTTTATCTTATGGCTGCTTTTAACGCGGTCCTGTTTGCTGCTGGGATTGTTTGTGGTTTGGTGAAAAAAGCTAGGTCGGTTACGGCGCAAGAGGATGCTTGATTTAAGGCCCGGGGACCATGTCATGATCCATGTCAATAAATGGCTGAAATCAAATCTTTTCTTACATGGCATCGTTGAAGCTGGCACCCTGTTTGTATGAAATAAGAAATTTGACCACTTTTATCGATCTCGCTGGAGCACTCCAATAAACTACCTATGTCTTAACCTCTTTTGACGGCCTAATCGGCAGTCCTGCCGCCCGATACATCGCATCAATCGATTCCATTTGCCAGATACTATCCTGATTTGCCACCCAAAATGCCGGTGTCTTGCCCTTGACAGCATCAACAAAGGCTTCCAACTGCCATCGATACGTACTCCAATACCGATTCCCGCCCTTCTCTCCAGTACTTGTGGTCCTATTTCCCCAGAACGGACCGCCCGAGTATTGTTTTAGATAGCTGAAGTTGCCGGTGGTCTTGTCCAATATCGTGATATAGTGGTACAGATGCGGCATTATGGCATTGTAGTAGAAGATAACGGCCTTTTCAGTCTCGACTTCGATGGAGGGCAGTTCCCAAATGCGCGGGATAAGATATCCCAGTTTTTGCCGTGCCATATCTGTATAGATCCGGCTGTGGACAATGTCACCGTCGGGGCTTTCGAAGTCTAGGTGGGCGTACATGGCTTCATCGATGCGCGGGTCTCGGGAGGGGCGCACGCTTACGCTGTCGATGGATTTGGGGGTCTGGGCGTGTAGGGCGTAGCGAGTAAAGGAGAGGGCGTAGGTCATGTCCATTAATGAGCCACCTGGTTTACGCTGTCAGTGATTCCTCATATGTTATGGGGGTAGGGACCGGGGAGAATACCGGCTTGATCAAACTGCCACCGAATATCACCACTTGGGACACTTGGGCTGGCAGTCATGTTCGCCCGTGTCGCTAGAATCTTCCCATATTTTTTCGAATCCAGCAATTGGCGCCAGGCGTGCGACGCGGGATGGAATTGCCAATGAAGCTGGCATATATTAGCATCACACCACCAATACTCCCCCAGACAATGGAATGCAAAAGAGGAAGAACAGAACATACTGCTTCCTCAATAATCAATCCTCTATCCTTTGCCAACTTCGTCAACTCCTTTGCTTCTTCTGCATTCGCTGTGAATGGTTTCTCGCAGAGCACATGCTTGCCTGCCTTGAGACTCTTAGCAGCCCATTCGTAATGCAAGCCATTCGGCGTGGAAATGTACACAATGTCTACATCGGAGTCGTCCAGGAGACTATAGTAGGAGCCGTATGCCTTTGTGAAGCCGTACTGATTCTTGGCCTTTTGGGCTTTGAATAGATCCCGTGAGGCGATAGCGTGGAGGATTACGGAGGGATGTGATTCGACAGGGCGGATTACTTTATCGTAGCTGTTACCGATGACGTTCAGGAAATGGTAAGGCAAGATACTCACTCCCAGCAGCATTAATTGTGGCTGTCGACAGGACCCCTAGTTTCAGTGAATCGGGGGATTTGCTGGGTGTTGGATAGAGACGGGAGTAAAGGTATTGATGCATAAAAGTGATTGCCTGGATGACAAGAGCCATAGTGTACGCTTATCTTCGTATAAACCGGAGTTAATTAAATGACCATATTTTAGCAATTACACAAGTACAAAATGTTTTTCCTTGACCTGGGCTGCTGCTATACTTATTGAGTATGTTGACACCATGATGTTAGGGCTGACGTTAGGGCTCCGTCAGACAACTCCGGAACCTACATATTCTAGCTTCAATGAAAGCCCAATACGCTCTAAGACAACAAGCCAGACAACAGGGACTATTATTTTCCAAAATATTGCCGATTTATAGTCCTTCAACTGGCCGTGAACCTCATTTCTGATCTTGAATCCATGCTTAGGCTTCTGGCAGCTCCACTTAGTCAATCCCTAATTCAATCCGATCCACAGTTTTGACCATGTCGATGACGCCGCCAACAACAACCTCAGGAAAAAACAGAATTATCAATCTCCTGCTCAGAGAAAAATAACGAACTTCTCCATTCAACTCCAAAACAGAACACTAGGATGGTGGCATGACGTTCCAATGGTCCCCACGAGACCGACGCAGCGCCTACCTCTTTACCTCCCAAGCATCGCATAGATACGATCCATTGACCATCAAATGAGCTCTTTTGACTCTGCGTCAAGTACACCAGCACCAGAACTGACTCCGTGGAAGATGACAGCGTTCCCAAAGGCTCAAGATTTGTCCTGGTTATGTGGAATGTCGATGCCGCGGCATTAGCCCCAGAAGCACGGATCTTAACGCTCATCTCACACATCCAGAACATGGACCTACAACCGGAAATTACCTTCCTGCAAGAGTTGCCGCATTCTGCACTGTCTATATTACTGAAGATACCTTGAATTCGTGTATTCTGGTACTCAAGTGAAGCACACGACCAACTGCGATGTCCTCTTACCCTCCTCCCCATCCTCTCTGACACTGGACCAACAAGAGAAATGAAAGCAAAAGCGTGACTCTCCCGTATCCGTGTCATAAATATCCACCTGGATTCCCTCCCCGTGAACCCCTCCCTACGCCCTCGCAAACACACCATAAACACCTCCTACCTCCTCGCGGCAGGCCACGGCTTCGTAGCCGGTGACCTCAACCCCATTTTCCCGGAAGAAGAGACACTGATCCACGGGTGATAACCATCTCGTGGACGCATGGAAAGAGTTGTATCCGGATAAAGATATGTCCACATAGGGCGTTAGGCGATGGGCCGTTTCCGCCGGGCCGGCCCGATAGGGTTGCGACGTTGGAGTTTGAGTTAAAGTAGGTGTCGGGTCAGTCTGAGGTTAAGAGTGGTTGACTTTTTAGTCTAATAGTTAGCTTTGAACGATGACTACACGACCGTACTAGATTGCTTGCTTCTCCTCACTATTATTACTATTATTATTATGATTTAATGGTCGGTACCCTACTGCTAGGAATAACTCGATAATACTAGCTATCCCCGAACCATTCGTGGCGATTAAAGAGACAGATACAAAAAGAACAAGGTTGTTTCGTCAGTCATGCTTCCATTCAATTCTCCATAATAGTAAGATGAATATCACCCTAGTGGTATCTATTCCAGTTCACCTCTAATCATACTACTCAAAGCACTCTTACCTGCAAACCTACCTGCATGTTCCTCCGTAACAGCCCTCTTGTGGGCTGGCGGCCGGACCTCCAGCCCGGCACGGATGATATTAGTCCGCAGCAACCGCATATGAGCTTCCTGGGAAAAGTTCTGCATGCTTTCCAGGGCCGCCTGTTGCACCTCCGTCCGCAGGTCTGTCTGGTTAGACACGAGGACCATTTTCTCTAGATCGATGCGTGCGTCCAAAACGCCGTCCTGGATAAGTCGGATGAGTTCCTGCACGAACGGCGAATTCGGGTCTGTAGGGGAGGGTTGGCCAGCTACGACGCCGGGTGCGAAGACTTTGGCCATAGAGTCGAGGGTCACGCGGCTGAATGGGACGATGTATTGTTCGATGGACTTGGTACGGATGCGAGAGAAGAGGGTGGAGACATGTCGCTGGAGATGGATGTCGAGCAGGTAATCTGTGCGGTAGGCTTCGAGGATCTCGAGACATGGTTGGAATTTGAAGTTGCAGAAGAACGAGATCGCACGGCGTATGTGTGGCTCTAATTCTAAAAAGTTGCGGAACGAGCTGTTCTCAAGTACACGGCGCTGGAGCTCATTTCTGTCCATCGACGCTAGCGCACAAAGGCCACCGTAAACAGCCACATCGTTTGAAGTGAGAGCCTCGTTGAACGAATCCCCCAGGCTTGGATCAGTAGACAGGAAGCTGTTGGCCGCATCCATATACGAGTTCAAATGTAACTGTGATAGTCCAAGAGCGGCAGACACCTTGGGCTGATTCTTTGCTTGTTCCTCCGGTTTCGACTGCTGGTTACGCAATCTCTGCACGTTCGACTGAACGCTCAACCAATCCCCACGTTCTATGGCCACATTGATAATCTTCAACAACATCGACGCAATGTGAGTAGGCGTGGTGCAATAATCTCTCATGCGAGTATACGCCTTCGAGGCTGATACCAGATCGCCGATCTGATGATAATGCAGACCCAAATCCTCATTGCCCATCTGCATGTCATGTCAGAGCAGATAACGCACCCATCTGAAGAGATCCAAACCTACCCTAATGCTCTCTTTGATCAAATTATTTTTATACCCCTTGAGCTCGTGCTCCAACCGATCCGTCTCGGCTTTCACGACCTTATTCGTACGATCAACCCATTCAGTGTCGAGAACGGCTTCACTTTCGTTCGGCGCGGCCTCTGCAAGCGCGGCAACCGCACGTTCATACCTCAGGACATCCTTGCTTGATTTCGCTTCGGCGATAGCGGTTTTCAGAGCTTCTGTGGAAAGGTAGGAGGAGCATGTGCCTATGAGATACAAGCGATCGAATCTGGTCCGGCCTAATAGGTGTTACTGCGTCAGATGTCTATATCACAATTCTAGGTGTTGATAGTTCGCATACCGGTGTAATTCGCAATATACGATTCCAGTTCAAATTTCGGGGGTTCTACAAACAGATGTCAGACTTCTCCCAAACCCTACCACATATTTGAGAGCCAGCGTACCGTCAACTTTAACGAAGGGCCCGGCGGATGAAGTCTTCCCCATGCTTTCCAAGCCGGCAGATCCCCCTCCAAGTGTCTGTCCCGTGCCTGGTCCCGATTGTGACGCCTCGAAAGCGTCCGGTAAAGTGGAATCCATTCTGTCGATCTCCCCTCGACCGGTTATCAGGCGCGGCAGCGATGTATGAAAGGACGATCTAAAATACCGACAAGACGTCCGCGATCGTAGGTGATCTCAACCGATCTAATCACCAAATTCCGGGGGTTGTTATCAGCACCAGTTGAGAACCACTCATCACAAAGGAGGTTCAGGTCGTCGGTAGGCGGCGAATAGGGAGGACATATACCACTTGACGTATGATTTAGATGTCTTCGATGCACTGCCCCTGATAAGAGTACCTGACTTCAGCTGCAATGCTGGAGGCAAAAGGAAGGCTGAAGTGGGAGATTACCAGGGTTTGGCCCGATCAATCACCGCGCGGCTCACCGCCTTCTTCACTGCCGCTGGACCATCATCGGGAGTAGCCCTAACAAAAAGGCCCTGACGGGCCCATAGCGGGTAATGGAATCAATCAATCAATCAATAGCCCTAACAAACATCTTGCCAGTGGGGATAACTAGTTTTCTTCGGCTAACGCTACCAACATATGACGGAGTTACAAGGCTTTTGAAATTGCATTCCGGAAACACAGCGCCCTAACTGAAACTGGCGTAGAGTACACAACGAACAGCATTTGGGGTATGCCAGAATAATTCAAAGAATTTCACCGTAGTAATCCTCGACCACAGTATCCAAGCCATATGACATATAGATTTCTTTGTCGTTTAATCGGGGTCTCATTTCCTGCGGGCTTGTCGTGTACGTAGCCTGGGAGGTAATGCTGTATTCGATGAACTACTACCCTGAAGGAGAGTGACTTGTGCCAGATAAAAGAAAGTACTTACTACGTCGATCCTAGGACCTCGGGAAACCTTGTGACAGTCAACCATATCTGATTTTCGTGATATGACAGGATATAGACTTATCCTCTCGTGGTTGGAGTCACAGTAGTGCGCCTAATCACTGTCAGTATGCTCATTATTAAGATTTGCCATTACCATCAATGACTCACTCTGTGTTGACAGGCCCGGTAGTTTGCCAATAGCTTATAGACGTAGTGAGCACATGGAAGCGCTTCGCTAGATACATAATATTACCTAGCGGTGTTGTTGTAAAATGAAGATGACGACCTAGCCACTATTAGCAATAGCTGAAATCCAATTTCGAAACATACTAACGCAATATTGAAATTAGCGGCAATAGCACTAGAAGCGATGGCAGGGCTCCCAATTAACGAAGTTCTCGAAGACCTTGTACAAATCACACCTGCCAACTGGCTCAATTCGCTCATAGAATTCAGGAAAGACGCGGTTATCGTAATTCATAATAGCATTCGTATCGTTTTGATCCGAAATCTAAAGCAAAAGGGAGCATTTATTTAGCTTCCTGTCCCATAAAACCCACCTAGAGAACCTACAAATGCAGAATCATTGGCAAAAATTTCGCCATCATAGTCCTGACCGTATCCGTCATCCACATTATTCTTACGTCCAGGCCATGCTGTTCCACGGTACCTGTCCAAAATCTTAGGGCGGCCCTTTCTGCGGCGACCTGCTTGGGCAGGACAATGGGCTCCGCGTCTTGCTAGCTTACTGTCATCTGGCCCTGTGTTGGCGGACTGTTAGTATATCTCTCGGGAGAGGGTAAGGGTAAACCAGGGAGCATTGTACTAGAGTTATACGGCCCAATCGGAGAGGGCATCTGGAGAGGATATGTCTCTTCTCGTTGCAAAAGTAGCAGATCTTTGCACCCTATGCGTTTAGGCATTTAGATCTCTGGCGGCTGTTCATCGCGTTTGGCAAGGGCTGTATTGACGTACTCGACGACGGGCCATGGTGTTCCGATACTTGGGACTGTAAAGCTTGAGAGGCCACTGCTAGCCCAAGAAAGATGCCTTTGGTTTAGTTGGATGAAGACGGCTGTGATGAGCGGAAGGAAAGAGCATAAGCAGTTTCTACCGCTTGAGGAAGGTCCAGCACATCACCTGACCTTGGGAACATGGAGCAAAACCGTGTCATATAAAGATCCGTGGAGTGTTTTATGAGTGTATCATAGAATCCTTAATGCGATGTTAAGGCCATATGCTGTTATGGTAAAAATACAATACTAAAACATCTAAGCATACATACACTCTTAACTTTCCGTCCAGAAGAGACAACTGGCACAAAAGAAAAAGAAGAGGACGGCAATAGACCTTTAAGATGCAACGTGAATCGGGGGGGAAATGAAATAGAAATAAAAATAAAGAAAGAAAGAAAAAAAAAAAAAGCGTAGACGATTGACCGGTAATAGGATCGGCGATATGCCATATAGCTTTACTGCCCACTTTTCTTGCCCTCTCTCCTCATTCTCCTCTGTTTCCGCTGAGAAGCCAAAATCGCGTCATTGGTAAGAATATCAGGTGGGAGTTCAAAGTATTGTTCTTTCATTTCGGGAACTGGGTGCCCGAATGCCAATGTATGGGGAGGAGTTCGGTTGGTTTTGCCTAGGGCCATGGCGCGGAGTTTGGGGTCGCGAAAGAATGACGTGAAAGGTTCATTTTTGAAGACAAGAGGTGGTTCAAAATGAGGAGGTTGTGTTTGCGGAGGAGGTGGTTGTTGGTTTTGTTGTGCAGGGGATGGTTGGGGTTGTTGTTCCTGACCAGCAGGTTTGGATTTCCGGCGTTTTTCAGAATACGTATGCTTGGGTTTAGACTTTTTACTCGTCGTAGCAGATCGAGCTTCGCGAAGGAGTTGGCGCGCTGCTTGGACGTCAACATCGTCGGCGGGTTCACCGGTGCTTTGAACATCGATGCCAGCATCCTCTTCTTCTTCAAGCTCATGTTTGTTGTCATCGAAATCAGGAGAAATGGTGAATGGTTTAATGTCCTTGGCCAGTTTGCGACGTTTCTCTTCCTCCTTCCATACTTTGAACTTGTCAATAAGGGCAGTGAGCTCTCGAACAAAGTAGTCTCGCTTGGGCTCGTAGAGCTTCCTTGCAGTATCAGGGCCGGCCGCAATGCCCATTACACGAAGCCAATCCTGGCCGCGCAGCTCATCCAGCAGACGGTCAACCTGAAGCTTTTCATGCTGGGCCCTTTCACGCTCAATGTTCCGAAATTGTTTCTCCCGGCGTTCGACCCGGCGGTGGGCACGGAAATAAATCCCTTGGTTTAGAGGATCACCTTCCTCGTTTTCCCCGTGAGCTGGACTGGGTTCTAGTAATTGAATAGTTTCACAATTATGTAGATGTACAAGAGGGTTGCCAAACGGGGGTTCCGAGTCAGGTGGTAAGAATGTTGACGGAGGCTTCGCCAGATCATCCACAAGCTGGACCGTTGTGTCTCCGGTGAGCAACTCTATACGACACAGTCAGTCTTCCTTCAGACAGATGTAGACTTAGGATAGCGCAGCATACCCCTTTTCTGCGGTTCCAAACTGATCAATTGCTCATAATTTGGAAAATATGAAGCCAATTCGCTCCTGAGCTTGGTCCCCGTATCGAGGGATCGCAATGACCGCCGTTCTCGCATCGAACTCTCCTGCGCGGCAGGAACTGGGGGTTGTTGTGTTTCTGGAGGAATACTACTCCTCCGGATATTCCTGGCATTTGATCGAGAAGCATTGTTCCCTGTAGGCGTGCCCTCGACCTTATTTTGTTGTTGGTGTTGACGTGGGTAGCGGGTAGCAGACGGACGAGATCTAGACGAGGAAAACGCGGGAGCGGGCGAGATGGTATCTAGCGGGTCGGGCGATTCGCGCAGTAGCGCAGGACTAGCGGATACGGGCTCATTGCGATGCTTGATATGGGGTGTCCTGGGTTTGTTGGAAGACGGAGGAGGAGAAGGAGGGGGATGGTTATAGGACGAGGTCGTAGTCGTGATCAGCCGCGGTCGGCGCGATGCGCGCAGCGGAGGAACAGCAGCGGTGGACAGGGGCGAATTGGTCGCAGCACGCACATTAATGGGCTTGGGAGAAGTAGCGGGTTCAATGGTAGTATCCAGGAGATCGGGAGAGCTGCCGCGACGACGAAGATGGCGATTAGAAGCCGGAGAAGACGGCGAATTGAGATGCTGCTGCAGCAGACGGGGGCGCTTAGAGGGCGGAGGACGCAGACTGAGGTCGGAAGTCTGTCGCACGTGCAGGGACGAGCTGGACCGGATGGCCATTGTGGAATTACATTGGGGAAACGAGCTCTGCTGGAATGAGGGTTCCTGGGGGAGGGCAAGGCGAAAGAGGAAAAGATGAAGCCGAAGAGGGAACCGACGATGTCACGATACGAGCCAATACAGGGAGAAAGCAAATTTCGCGGAGCGGTGTCCGGTAATATTGGTAATATTAATACAGACTGTCTCTTTTGCTTTTTTCTATCAGACTTCTAGTATTTTATTCTGTTTCCGACTCTCTTCCTGTCGTTGTGATTCACTTCCTATATCAATCAAGAACAGCAGAAGTCGTGATTACTAACATCCCCGGATTTGGGCCGGCGGCAATAGCTTCACTCTTGCCTGTTTGGGACGCGGGGGTGGGTTAGAACTATTCTACTCCGGAGTATATAACGTCTTTGCTTTACTATCTCTCTCTATTACATCGACGCACACTGCAACAATGGTGAAACCTCTCGTGCCTGGCGTCTAAGTCCGACCGTCGCCTTCTTCCAGCCCAACGAAGACCTGCCAATCGCTGAAGCCCGTACCGCTTAAATAGCGCAGCCTGGTGTTACTGGTCTCGTGACCCAAAGAAGCAATGGGGAGGCCGTTCACCTATATCGCGATGGCGTAAGGCTCTCACAGCCTTTACCCGTCGCGCTCCCGATGGCGCTAGATTCACCTCCACATCCATGATCGTGGGCTGCGGTGCGTCGTCCACCCGCGAGACAATCTGCTTCTGTCAAGACGCTGCCGATGCTGGAAGTGACTACGCTATCTCCGTCACCATGCTACTACAAGAGCCTAGTATCCAACGAGACCCTGCCCGACTTCTTCCGCGCCGTGGCAGACGCATCCCCGATCCCGGTGCTCATCTACAACTTCCCAGGGGTCTTGTTGGGCCTCGATCTGAGTTTGGACGACATCCTTGCCCTATCTCAGCATTTCAATATCATCGGTACCAAACTCAGCTGCGGCAACACAAAGAAACTCGCCCGAATCGCGTTCCAGGCCGAACCTCTTTCCTCACCTTCGGCGGCTTTACGCTGCAGACTCTCGTCACAGGCGGAGCGCCGGGGTGGCAAATCTGATCCCTCGGGCTTGCGTGCAGGTCGTGGATTTCTACCGTCGCGAGAATATAGAGGAGGCGCAGAAGGTACAGGCCATTGTGGCCCGGGCAGGTTGGCTGGCCATTAAGGGAGGATTTGTCGCTGTCAAAATTGCATTGGAGTCATACGGGGTACGTAGAACCACCGCGACGTCCATGTGTCGCATGGCACCTTCCGAGCACAAGGCTACAGCCACTAAGGAAAGTATTCATGAGGGCATTGAGCTGGAGAATGCAGAGTACTAGAGAGATCTTGCACCATTCATGTATACGGACTCCTGCGTAGTATAAGGCTGGATGTAGTTCGGAGTAAACAAACAGTTAAACTCTGGCGCAGGGATCGACTGATGTTCATCCCCATTATTTCCTGTTTTTTCCCTCTATTATCTGCATCGGAATTATGATTGCTTTGCTAGTATCGGAATTATCTGCAGCCAAAAGGAATAAGCATGGAATTTGGCATGCTGGGAAGGAGCTGAAAAACGCCCGTTGTTGATCTTCTGTCCATCACTTCCTTCTTCTCAACCTTTTCAACTGTCTTCAACCACATCATCCACTCCATATTTGTTCTTCATATTCCTCGCTCAATGCATGCTTAATTCATTGTTTACCATGCATTTCTCCCTGCTGTCTCTGGCCGCGGTGGTCTCCTCAGTCGCTGCGGTCAGCGTTAACCCCTTGCCAGCCCCTAGAGACATTACCTGGAGTCCGTCTGGTCCAAAACACCTTGACAGTCGAGTTTCACTACGTGCAACTCGCGATACACACACCTTCGTTCTTGCCAACGCGTGGGATCGGACCTGGCACGCTATCTCGTCATTGCAATGGGTCCCTGCGGCCACAGAGGCTCCCATTCCCTCATTTCGCCCCTTTCCAACGGAAGGCGCAACTGTCAAGCGAGAAGTGTCACCTTCGTTGTCTTATGTCGACGTTAAGGTGGAGGACACGCACGCCGATCTGCAGCATGGTGTTGATGAGTCTTACGCGCTAAACGTCACGGAAAGCTCCAGCAGTATTTCGATTTCCGCGAAGACCATCTGGGGTGCTCTTCATGCATTCACTACCCTGCAGCAATTGGTCATCTCTGATGGCCATGGAGGGCTTGTTATTGAGCAGCCGGTCCAGATCTGGGATGCACCTCTGTACCCGTATCGGGGAATTATGCTTGATACGGCCCGTAACTTCATCTCCGTCCGCAAGTTACAGGAGCAGCTGGATGGCATGGCGCTAGCTAAGCTGAATGTACTACATTGGCACATGGCCGATGCCCAGTCGTGGCCTGTTCAGATCGATTCGCATCCCAATATGACTAAAGACGCTTACTCGCGCCGGGATATCTACACTCACGCTGACATGCGCCATGTTGTGGGTTATGCTCGAGCTCGTGGCATTCGTGTGATTCCGGAAATCGATATGCCTAGCCACGCATCCGCGGGCTGGAAGCAAGTCGACGCAGACATCGTGTCGTGCGCTGATGCTTGGTGGTCGAACGATGTGTGGAAGTACCATACTGCTGTTGAGCCGAACCCAGGTCAACTTGATATCATTAACAATAAGACCTACGATGTGGTGCGCGACGTGTACCGTGAACTGTCCGGCATCTTCCCTGATAAGTGGTTCCATGTTGGTGGTGACGAGATTCAGCCGAATTGCTTCAACTTTAGCAGCTACGTCAGCGAATGGTTTGCAGAGGATACGTCTCGTACCTACAATGACCTTCTCCAATACTGGATCGACCATGCCATGCCCATTTTCCGCAGTGTTCATAACAACCGTCGTCTGATTATGTGGGAAGATATTGTTTTGGCCAACGAGCACGCCCACGATGTGCCCAAAGACATTGTCATGCAAACCTGGAACAACGGCCTTGAGTACATTGACAAGTTGACCGAAAAGGGATACGACGTGATTGTGTCATCGGCCGACTTCATGTATCTGGACTGCGGCCAAGCGGGCATCTTATCCAACGACGATCGCTACAATGTCATGGATAACCCGGATCCCGACACACCCAACTTCAACTACGGAGGCAGCGGCGGCTCCTGGTGTGCACCGTACAAAAACTGGCAACGTATCTACGACTACGACTTCACGCTGAACTTGACCTCTACTCAAGCTAAGCACGTCATAGGCGCATCTGCTGCACTCTGGAGTGAGCAAACTGACGACGTGACCATTTCCAGCAAGGTCTGGCCGCGTGCAGCCGCCCTTGCAGAACTGGTGTGGTCTGGCAACCGTGATTCCGAAGGCCATAAGCGGACTACCTATATGACGCAACGGATTCTCAACTTCCGGGAGTACCTGGTTGCGAATGGTGTGCAGGCAGAAGCCCTGATGTCCAAGTATTGCTCGCAGCATCCCCATGCATGTGATTTGAACTACAATCAGACCGTTATTCAGTGACTTGGTGATGATATTAAAGACTCGTCCAAGTCTCAGATGTATTAATTATGGTGTACGACCATTCGGGTAGTCTTTGTTGAATTATGGTCAGGTTAGCCTGGTTGGCCTAACGCTTTCTTTCCTTGTCTCCGCTGATGTCATTGCATAGCTCAATGCAATATAAGATTGTACCCTGCAGTAGAAGTCCCCAACGTAAGTCTGAGAAATAATAAGTAAATGTCAAGATCCTCGCTAAGGCGAGCCACTATTGGAACTGAGGGTCACCTTTATATCTTCAAGGATGCAACGGGCCAGGTTTTCGAGTCTGGGACTATGAGCTAACTATGGAGACGACGGAAAATAACTGAAGTGATACACTGATAGCAGTAAGGGGTAGGGTCTAGCTCATAAACTTTTATACTATACTATCCAGTAGTACGTGGATTCTTCTCAAGCCTGAAAGTGTTGGCAACCCTATATAGAAAGAGATTAGATTGCCTTCTAGCTTTCTAGTATCTATTCCTAATCCTACTACTATCCTTATAGCCTGGGGTCATAGTACCGACGGGGAATCGTCGACATTGGATCAGAACCAGTGGGTCGATATGGCTGTAGGTGAAGGACATAATAGTGGAATACAGAGGCCAGAGGGTAGAAATTCATGGTAATAATGAAAGAAAGACAACTGCACAGAGTGAGCCTGAATGACTGACTGGTTATTCTGTGGATGATAGTTGATTGATAAGACATTAGCAATGCATTCATCTATTGCAGGCGCAATGAGCATAAATAGGAAGGGAATAATCTGTAGGCAACGCAGCAAAACAACGCGTTGATCTGCCACTGCCAACTCCGCCGCCACGGCTTAGGGCAAATCAACAGCGCTGAAGACAACAGAACAAACGTACTGGGGCGACGCGGAGATTTCGACGAGAACAAATTCAGATTAAAAGCAGGACGAAGGACAGGACTGAACGAAGCAAGCGAGGACTGACGCTGTCATCGCTAATTCATTGATATAGGGAAAGGATGAACAACAAACGCCTTGTAGTGATACAGGAGCTTCCACTTATGTCAACAAGGAATAGGGTTAGGCGTGTAGTGAGGAGGTGCTCCCTTACTACACCATGCAACCCCCAGCCTCCATTCCTCACTGTTCCTGGTGAGGCAGCATCCCTGTAGCAGTGCTGCAAGTAATCCCCTAAGAGAAAGGCCCAATGCCGAATGGACAAAGCAAAGGAACGAGGAAAAGAGTCTAGGAATAAGTCTGCTTCCTCTGTTTCTTCAAGACCTTGGTAACAAGCACATCTAAAGCCTGTTCTACTGCAGGATCCCAATCATTGTGGAACTGATTATGAGTGGTCTTGTTCTTACCAAAAAGCTTGTCAAGGGTGGCATGGGGTCCTGACTTCGTCCAGCAAAGCTGATGAAGACGGTGTCTATCAACTCCTTGGCCTGCCCCCCCCCTTGCTTTTGCATTTTAGGATCAATACCTCTTTTGATATCCAAAGGCTGGACCTGGTACGCTTACTGAATCCGTCCTGGTCATGAGATATCAGGTCTCATTGTATAAGCAATGTTGCCCGTTGTTCTTCTCTTTGTAACCCAGGATTTTCCAACTTGGATGCGGCCAGCCAGGTGTGGATGAGTAATCTCCACCTTAAATCTGCATCCTTTCAGGGTTTCGATGGCGCTCAGCATACGCGGGCCAGTGTCAATAACTGCCGTTAAATACGAGTCACCCGATGCCATGATGGATACTAGACCCCTACGCGCATGTTTCGCAACATGTTGGTGTAGGAGGGCTTGGGCAGTCATTCGCTTGGATTTGTGAGATTTCGGGAGGGCAATGAATGCGGCACGTCCGTCTTCTGTCATCTTGGTCTTATCTTCTTTGGACAGCCTCGGGATGGTCGGAGTTCGCCGGCTCCGGGCCGGGACTGACGTATCTCGGGCAGGAGGGTCTGCGATTTCGTTGGTGCCCTTCTTGGCTTTGGAAGAGGCCGGCAGCGTCCTGTCTTTCTTAGAAGCCATCTTTTGATCGTTCCGATGTGCGGTCCAGGAAGGCTACCAGATATTTCGGTTGGGAGATCGATCCGACAGCTGATACCGAAGGTTGTTTTTTCAGTCAGGGACCAGAGGCGCACTATGGGGCCTCACCCCCTGGCGTACGGCGATTATTTCTGGTCCACTGGCCCCAGCACGAGAAGGTCTGAGAAGGAGAAGTTGGACTCTGGAGTTTGCAAACTTACTTGGAGTCCAGAGCTTGAACGAGACAAGATCGAAGAGATGAAGGTGGAGATTACTCATCCACACCTGGCTGGCCGCATTCAAGTTGGAAAATCCTAACTCGTATTTAGCGGCAGTTTTTGACACTGGCCCGCGTATGCTGAGCGCCATCGAAACCCTGAAAGAATACAGATTTAAGGTCGATAGGGCGGTCCCCCGTATCCCGCAAGTCTTTTGTGTTTTCGGTCGAACATGGGTAAAGCAGCAGTGTTTCTCTGATGCGCTATTAATATTTTTATTAGAGGTCCATTCTTTTGCAGGTGAAAGAGCAGGGCCTACGCACCGTGTCTGGTGGTACAGATGGCACTGGATGGGACCCACAGTTAAGGATTCGCCCCAACTATTTCACATTAGTCCACCGGCTGATCCATACCAGATCCGATTCCCAATCATGGACTCTTACGGCCATATTTGTGATGCTGTTTGCTGCTCGACGTATATACAAAAAGCATGGAGTGGTAGGTGGTTCGGAACCGCTTTTTAAATCTGCTGACAAGAAAAATTGGAGCTCAATGCCGATACTGAACCCAGCGGCCAATTTGGCATGGGAAGATTTAAGGCAGTGCTGTCGAGAAGTGTTTGTTATGTTTCCAGCAGAATATGAGGTGAAATATATAGGTCTGAAGAGTATCATTTGCTGTTATATACCGTGGCCAATGTGGAAAACGGGATCATATATATTGACAGTAGTAGTAAAAAGGAATGGAGAAAGCGGAAATTGTAGATAAATGAAGATGGAGGATAGCAACGAATGCTAAGCAATAGACAGATTGATGGATTGACTGATAGATTAATTAGAGAAGATGGAGAGGTGTCAGAGAGATCTGGCTACATATAGGAGTCCTATACAAACGAAATGGATCACGTGCCCCCTATCGACCCTAGGGGCCGACATATTGGGCCGACAGAAATACTTATAGACTAGCAATGCAGTGAATGAATTCATCTAACAAAGACCCAAATAGCGCTTATGCCCGCAAAAATGCAAGAATGCTCCTTGTTTGCTCAGTATACAAAGATGAAGACCATTAGTTCACCTCTTCGACAAGAAATTCTCACTAAACTTATAGTCTATATAGCCCTCTGGACACTGCGCATACATAGTTGCTGGATCAAGCGGCTGGAATGGAATACCTTCTTTGAGTCTAAATGGCAGGTCCAGATTTGAGATATATGGCTTTCCAAACGCAACCATGACATTCCCGTCTTTATAGTCTTGGTCGACAGCCTTCACCGCCGACTCAGCTGTAAAGTTACACGCGACCATGACCGGGCTCTCTTTTCTGTAGCTTTCGATAATAGGATGAAGAGATTCGTCAGCATCTTTGGCATCTGATTCGCAAAGGTGAAGATAAGCCAAGTCAAAATCCGCCAGAGACGTGACGAGATGCGAGAATTGCGGGATTGGATCGTCCATGCACATCCCCTGGAACCGGCTCCAAGGACTTAGACGAATAGCTGTCCGGTCGTGACCAACCGTATCAGCTACAGCGCGGACAACTTCGGTTGCAAATCGGGACCGCGAAGGGATACTCCCGCCCCATGAATCGGACCGTTTGTTGCTGACACCTTGGATAAATTGGTCGACGAGATACCCGTTGGCGCCGTGAATCTCAACTCCGTCAAACCCCGCGCCGATGGCATTCTTGGCAGCGTGCGCAAAGTCCTCAATAGATTCAGTGATTCCGGACTCAGTCAGCGGCCTGGGGTAGTGCGTCTCGCCGCTGAATTGGCTTTTCATGGGAACATCGCTCGCCGACACTAAGTCGTATCCCCGCTGTTTCATGAACTGCGGGTTTGCCGTACGGCCCATGGCCCAGATTTGCAGGAAGATGTATGCTCCCTTGTCATGGACGGCTCTGGTGACCTCCTTCCAGGCTTCGATTTGCGCTTTGTTCCAGATACCAGGGACGTTGGTGTAACCGCCATGACGGGGACTGATGACCGTGGCTTCTGTAATCAGGAGGCTACCGGGGATGCAGGAGCGCTGTTCGTAGAAGTCCTTAACGAATGGGAGAGGTACATGATTGCTGTCTGCTCGTGTACGGGTCATTGGGGCCATCGCAATGCGATGGCTCAGGCTCATCCGTCCGACCCTCAGGGGGGTGAATAGCCTCGACATCTTGTCCGCGGAAATGCAATCAGGCTGTTTATGTTGTTGACACAAGAAAAGTAGCGACAGTTAGAGAATATATCGACTACAGAGTAATTTCCCTGCTTGAGGCCCCTGATATTGATTTCTCAGCATTTGCTTCTGCGGCCAATCACCGTTGTCCTTGGCCTGCGCCCCGGATCAGAGGAAATGCCGAGCCAATCAAATCTCGTTATCCAGCAGAAATCTGCAGAAAAGACCCCATTATCCTATAATTAATTGCCTCTGCAGGTTCTGATTGGTCATTTACTATGGTTCCTTGATTGTTCGTTCTCCATGCTGAGACTGATCTCAGAGCAAGACATCTTTTCTCTTCGCCGTGTAGATGAATTGTAGCTGGTCTACAAAATGGCTTGGGTGCCACTGTGCCGAATAAGCTGAGTGGGCCATCTTTGTGTAAACCCATGGGGCTGAATTGCATACAGCTAAAGGTGAGCCTCTTGAGTCGATACTCGAGGTAGTACGGCTTAGACCCTAGTAAGCTGTAGCCTCTTGAATATGGCTTTTGCTTTCACAGTATGCACACCACGAGGTTAAATCAGCATCGCCTCGTGGAGCGACTGCAAGCTCAAACAGCTTGCAGCACGATGAGGTATAACTTCAATTTACACTTACTGCTACATCATATAAGGCTGCATGTATGCATTTGTATGCGTTTCAAGCACGAAGTAATTCGTACATATCTCGGTTGAGGAAAGGAGAATAGTATGCTGCCGTGCCAGTAAATATTCCACATATGGAGTAAGTCTTGTCATTCTAGACTTTCTTCTCTTCGTCTTCCTTTTTAACCTTTTGCATTTGTGCCTATGATCTTCTTAATGTGCCCAGAGACGGGACAGACGGAGTGTACGCCATACACTCCGCAGTGTATGTACTACGTGCATACTTTTATTCTGTCCGGTGGCCAGAACAAGTCAAAACAAATCTCAGGTCCGGATCCATGGTTCATGATTAGCCTCATCGCAAATACCAAACAAAGGATGCTATACAGAGTACATACTCTGTAAACTCGATTACGCTGCGACGCTGTGATGAACCGAACCTAGGTTTCCTGAGGGATCCGTCGGAACCCAGATTCGGAATACGAGCTTCCCTTTTCGTACATCAACAAATATACCTCGTTCCTACATACCATTGATACTCACTCCTACCACATAAAATTCTGACCAACGATGATAATTTCAAGGGATGAGGATTTCGACTATCGTCAGATTGAAGTAGATAATAAATTCTCGCTGCCAACACTTTGGTGGTAAGTTACAATGATACAACCACTTGTCACGTTCTCGGTATCGCTCGGTAGTCTTCCGCTCACGGATACTTCCGCTATATCTCCCGATATTTCGGTCACACGGCACGGTTCAGTTGGCTTGATTGCTTTGTGCTCTGCTGTGCCATGATGTCTGTGTCCCCACCCGGGAAGGTAGGGTTATCGGAAGAAATGAATCAGTGGGCAAGATTGCAAAAGCCTCAACCATGGTTCACTTGGTCTACTCTGGACTAATGCATGATCGAACTAAGGAGCACTGATAGTCTATCTCATTATTAGGGTAAGAGAAATTATAGTCCGATCACTGGAGCTACTTAATATGCCATAATGATTAACGCAGCGTGCATCCCACTAGTACTGTACTATGGCACAACCATCTCTATCCATTGCCACGGGGTTGGGTCTAATAGATCAATTGGGGTTTTTCTTTTTCCTTCTTCTTCTTCTTCTTCTTCTTTTTTTTTTTTTTTGCCTCTCTGCAGAATGCCAAAAAGGTAGGGCCTTCGTGGGCTACGGCATTACAGAGCGTAGCACGTACCGAGTAGCTGGTTTCGGTACGTGTTTGATCAGATCGTGCTCATCACACGGGTGTGATATTGATCTACTACGTACAGATTGCGTTCTAGTGTACGCAATACAGCGCTGGTTTTTATCAAGGTCCTTCCATAGAGAGTAATTACAATCCCCAGAATCGCTCCCTATTATCCTATTCCGGGGTCCTCGGACAATCGGGGAATTACTGCGGAGTATTCTGTACAAAGTAGCGTACATAGCTAGTACGGACAACTTTACGACTAGTACATATGCAGCGGGAGACTGGATCTCGACCGAGTTGAACCCGAGGCTCGGAATAAGACAGAAAGAAAGGGGGAGGGGGCATGCTTTAAGGAAATATTCCGTAGAGCATCATTATGGACTTACCATACCCAAATTCGAAAAGACAAAAAACGAAGACGAAACTGATTCATTCAATCGAGGTCCAAAACCAATCGTAACTGCTGGGAGTGGAAGCTTTCGTCGCCATATCTTGTTTGAGAAAGCTCCTTCGATATTCCTCCGGAATATGAACCCAGGTTTAAGTCTGCTAATCATGCCGATCGTTGCTTCGAGATGCACGCAGACCCATTTGTAAGAGTTACTCAAAGTGAATTTATTGTCCGTATCGGTTAATGAAGACGGGAAATCGATCTGCCCCGGAAATCGAGCCAAAATTGAGAGCATGTTCCATAATAGCTATGAAGTCCTAGATACAGCACTTACAGAGCTCATCATCTTGTCGAAAGTCTAAAGACAAAAAGTAAGCATGGTAATGTACAGTTGGGGGTTCAAAAGTGAATACAACACGCCCCTGGCCACGCGCTAATGGTGGCACCGCCCTAGATTATGACAGTCTAATACCTGTAAATGTGACTTTTTTCAACTTGTGATCCTATTAGTATATTCAACTGCAGATGGTTGATATACTACAGAGTACTCTGTAGTAAATATTAGAGGCTTGGTCAGCTTCATGTATTCCTTTTAAGCAGGCGGAATTGCGGGATAATATCTGTAAGTAAAGAGGGTGTATTTACGTTTGACCACGTAGTATATGCTATGTACTATGTATGTGATTAGACTGCATTCATGTATTGATCTGATGTCTATCTGGGAGCTCTTAACTGCGGCGTATGACGGCTACATGATGTCTATCCCTCATACAAGATTGTAAGAAAATGCTCCATACAAAGACTCCGTGCGTACATACATACTCCGTACTCCACACTGCCTTGACTTGACACGAGTCAGGCAGCGGCTGGGCACGGTCCGTGATGCTGGCATATGTGGCGCCAGCTATTGATGCAGGGGGATACCATGTGCCGATTTTCGATCTAGTCGTGCGCATTGATCGCCTAGCATCGCCAATCATGAGGTAGATACGGAAATGGACACAGCTACTTTGTTCGTTCGAATGGAACAGAGTGCTGTCACCTTCCGCCTAGGGCAGGTACTTACAAGTCTTGTATGTCCATGTCGGTTCCGTCAACATGGGGTACGCTGGGAAATTAGTTGGTTGATCATCATATCTACCCTGCATACAGAGTACTAGCGTCTATTCCAGTGTACTAGCTGTAGAGTCATGGAAGCAGCTAGGCAAGTCCTCCGCTTCCTTCCTCGATCGAACATCTGACCGAGCACTTGGCAGGCAGGTGGCTTGCGCTGAATTCGGGAATTGATATGGGAAGCTCAATGGGTGGTTGGACTACATCTTTCAACCCGCGAGGCTGGCAAGTCCACACGGGTATTGTATAGCCATATGTAGCGAATGGTAATCAATCCACTCAATCCGGACAGCATACTCCATACTGCAGTCGCATATGCCGCAAACAGGCGATCTCAGAAATAACATAAGTATATGCAGAAGGAACTGCCTTACTGTATCATAGAAACCTGTATACCATACAGAGTACACCATACACCGTGCGTAGTTGGCAATCGAACCAGTAGAACAAGGATTATTTCGATCTACTCTGCGCACGAACTGTAGGATACGAATGATCTCCCGTTGATCTCATCGCTGCAGCCCTGCCGCATCCTTTTTCGTATAGCACTTCTCCACAGTGAACGGAGAATGAAATCCTCTTCTGGACATCCAACCAGAGGGTCCCATCCTGAAGAGGGCAATTCGAATACAAGGATATGAACGTACGTACGTATATGCGTACATAAATACAATGTATGATATCCCGTAAAAGCCAATATAGGACCGGCCCTACGGATCAGGCAACACATAACGAACTAGATTACGAGTAGGTCACTGAGGACGATTCCCAGTTCCGGATTTGAAAACGTCACGCCTAGATGGGAAGGGGGTGGCGATGGTTATAGAGTGAAGAGCCATGGTGTAGACAAGCAGTTAAGCAACCATCGCCACGAGCAAACAGGGAGAACGTACGTCACTCATATTCGGTATGAGATAGACTTAGGATTGAGGAGGAGGATTACACACTAGCACCTCCTTGCATCTCGGTGGGAGGCCCGAGCGGGGGACGTGGTTTTCGAATCAGTTGACGGCGTCTAAGACTTCAAACATGGGGTTTGTGAGTAGAACGTAAGGCGGAAAGTCCGATAGGGGCGGGGAAGGCAGTAAACAAGTTGCACAATAAAATCATCTCCTGGGCGAATCAGAAGCTGCTATAAATAATAAGTCATGGAGTGTTACATTGATCTGGATATTCTATACTTTGGTGTTTATTGGCTTCTGAGGGGTAAAAGTGTGCTCAGTATTGGATGGACTTTTATCCCTGAAGAATCAAGTGACTTCGTGAGCTGTGTTCACCTCTCTTTGGGTATAGCGTATTTTCCAAATTGGAATCGTCCATCTGTCGGATCCAGGCACACGGGAGACAGGGATCGTGATGAATAGATGACAGAATTCAATAATCGATTGTGTTTGGCTCGAACCATTTACTATTCTTACATTGGAATACGGCTAATATTGATATATTCTCCTCTCGAGTACTCCATAGCACTTATACGAACACAAAGCACTGTTTAGAGCAAGGATTCTATGTCGGTCTTGGAATATACATAATATTGAGCCACTCGCACTGCTCGCCTCAATTAAGAATAGTCCGCTGCCAATTATGTATAACACTTGCAAATTTGTGCAGGGGTATTGCAGTTCCGCAGCACCCTTTTTAAAGTACTTAGAGAATGTGTAAATTCAACCGCCAGGGTCACACAGCCTTGGCGTCGGGGAGACCGATCACGCGTACATTATTACTTACTCCGTACTTTATTTGCAAAATTTCTGGACACCACTATGGATTTGCCTTCTGCACGGACAGCGTCAAAGAGGACACCCTGTACCTGTGCACTCTGTAAAGGCGCCGCCAATGCAGATCCGAATATTAATGACAAGTGTTCAGGAGTATGCGCAGTCGTAGTGGAGACTTAATATATGCACGCCTGTCTCAAGACTCCTTATTTGGCACGCTATCAGCGTCCAGAAAATTCCTCTGTCTGCCCTGCGGGTCCGGCCTAATTAAGATCCTGTCATATCAGTGAGTGACAAGCTGCTCTGTACCTATCACATCCTGCCAGATCCAAGATTTACTTTGTACGGTACCTTTTCTTCACGGAGACCGCGAATCCGTTATTGTCTCGCCCTTGGCATCGTAATCGAAAATATATTATTTGCATGTACTCCGTATAGACGTATGACTCTGGTCTGCTACGATCTGATGGAGAAATCATATGTAACAGCGTTATTCCTCCCGAAGTCGAACGATGCGGCCTATCATTCCACCGAATGAAGCAACCCAAGGAGCACCGCATCCAAGTCGGTGACGATCACGTATGAATAATTCATTCTAAGCCGTCATGCATACCTCCATACTGCACGTAATACTCTCCGTAAGCGGCAATACAGCGTGTATAGAAAAAACATAAATAGACACTCTTGATGAGAGAATAATGTGGCCTATTTGGCATGCATCCAATATTTTTTTCAGTAGTTTTGCTCGCTTCGTCCGAGACCTGGAGAGTCCCATCGAGCTGCGCCACACGGCAGACCTCGGGGAAGTGGGGACATACGTGGCTGGTGGCCCGCCAATGACGGGACGGGCAGTTCCGCGCTCGTGGCGCAGTGTATTGTGTACTCTGTTACATGCGGCGTAGATATCCGGTCATTTCTTTATCGGTGGCGAAGCGTCGCGCATCGGCAACTTGCAGACCGGGCTATGATGCAAGCGCCAGCATTTTCTCGTGGACCCTCCATATCATCACATATTCTGCCCTGTATATAACTAGCGTACGGAGTCGTTAGCAGTCCACCATTACGGAGAACTCCGCAGTAATAAGATTGTAATGTATTCTATTTGCTTTCGGAAGGACGGAGTAGATTCCCTATTATCCTCTCTTCCAGGACAGTAAACAGGCAGGAATAGATATCGAACCTTTTTCCTATGTAAAATGCAAGACAAACCGTTGTTTAGAGTGTCATCCGCGTCACTACTATCCGTCTTCCGTACCATGGTTTAGGGAATTATGGCGCACAAGAATTTGAGATAAGATCAGGAAGTTCTCCGCTTAGTCATGCCGAGGGAAAAAAAAATTACTACGATACAGTACTTGATCTCTGTCCCGACCAAAAAAAAAAGGTGATGGATCAGCCTAAACTTAAACAAGTAGCACGGGCTTCCCCATCTGGGACGTACCGTTCCTCCATCCGGCCAATGATTAGCATGGGCGCCTTGGGTTCATCGTCACGTCCGTTCGTCACGGCCTGTGAGCCAATACACGGGTCAGTGGGGCATGCACGCTTCCCGAAAAGGGGTCCAGTGGGGATTCGCCCCTCCGATTGGCACCCAGACCCATGGGTTGAAGGTCTTTCGGGCTGGACGAAATCCAGATCTTTACTATTCATCATCATTTTATTCCTCAATATGATGAAATATACTGAGTAATTATGCACTACGCTAGTCCAGAGTAGACTAAGAGTACAAGTAACAAGTAGTTTGGGCTCTTCTGGTCCTTGATGTTCTGCTTCGAGGTTTAAGGCGATTTGTTTTTGAGTCTATGCAGTTATGACGACAACTGAAAATAGATGACGAGGATCATTGCACTACTTTCAGCCAGCCAGTGTCCGAACCGAAGTGATGGGACATTCCCGCCAAGCCGAGCAAACGAACACCCTCCCATCTCCCTCCACCATTTTCCCCGTCCTCCCACTGCTAGTACTACATACTGCCCACTGGGAATGATTATGATGCTTACGTCAAAATGGGTTGTATTATTTATTATTGGATCAGGGTGAAAACCTATTCTGGATGATTTTGTCAGTTCGCGAACTGCTGTTCGACGGAATGTTAACCGTAGGCAAAACAAACCGTACTTTTAACCATTAGACCCAGATCGCAAAGTGGTTGGTGAGGATTTGCCAAGGGTGATTGACGCGGACTTTTCGATGACACCACCACAATTCTTTTTGCCGATATGAGGAAGCTTATTCCGTATTGGTAATAATACAGTCTGCAGCACATTATTATCACTACTCTACACGGGCCACTGTTTAGATCAGGGTTCCTACTATTGTCATGACTACTGAAAACGAATGAAGAAAGAATGGTTCGCATGAAGTCATTGACAGCTGTCATATGGCTTTGCCCAAGGGAGAATAATGGAGGCATCTTGAAAGGCCTGGAACGGACAGAAAGAAGAATGCGCGGAAACCAGCAATTATACGGAGTACTCCGTACATGAGAAGAAGAGAGCTTGTTTCTTGCAGGATGCGTATTCCATCTAGCAGCACTATATCGTCATATGCAGAGCACCGCTATGTTCATATAGTGATAATATGCTTGATTTTGCTTATTATTATTATCATTTAGGAAGGAAGAGGAAAAAAGAAAAGAAAA
>PQME02000092.1:0-89535 GCA_003004525.2 Aspergillus sp. MA 6038 | reverse complement strand
AATGGCTCCCAGGAATTGATGGTTCCCGGGAATCTTTGTCCTGGGACCGAATGATTCCCAGGAACTGTTGTCCCAGAATCGAATGGCTCCCAGGAATAGATGGTTACCGGGAATTTCTATCCTGGGACTGAACAATTCCCAGGGAATGCTGACGACGATGATGATGAACAGTCCAGCTCATGCTCCACCGACTGGTGGCCTTGCTGGCTTACTAACTGCAGGGGCCAGGAGTCATGCGCTGATGCTCCTAACTGGGTAAGAGTCCAACAACCAAAAATCATGGCCCCACACAGAGATTTCAATCAATAGATTTAAATCCCCCAGAGATTGCAGTCAAAAGATTGAGGGCCACTGGGGCTGGCCAGCCATATCAGACACCAGTTGATGGCCTTCAAGCCTAGCAAGACTTTGACCTGTGGACATATATCCACATTGGACTTATGTCCATTGACATATGCACTGGGCCCCAGATCACCCGCCTCTGGTCTTTGTCACAAAAACCATCGTCCTGCCACTGCAGCCTCCCAGCCATAGATCTACAACATTTGACTTAAAGCCCACCTAGATACAGGTCTGTAGATTTCAATCAGTAGTAGCTTTACATTTATTGACCAGTCAAATACAGACAACTGGCTACCCAGGCCAGAGGTCCCCATGTCTAAGTCCAGAGGTGCCATAGATCACTTTGAATTCTCTTGCACCTTGAGCCAAAACAAGGAAATCACAAGACCATTTGCGGTGTCCAAGTAAAAATTCAAGGGGCCAAAAAGTGTATCGTGACACGGGAGAAATCAGAACCTGATTAACTAACTTAGCACCAGGATGGTTAGTCAGCTTCATGGAAGTTGATGCCCCTGACCCAGGGCCTCTTGAGGGAGACTTCTCAGAGCAGTTGACCCCACAGGAGACAGTTCTTGTATTGTCCTACAGGATAAGCAGACCTTTTTGTGTGTTGTGGCATATGTAGATGTTCATGATAATGCATTTATGGCTAGACCATCATAGGTACTAGGATGACTTGGAATTAGTAGATCAAAAAACCTCTCTTATGAGGGAATCCTTCTCATGAGATTCCTCTTGTGAGGAAATTACCCACATGAGGGTCCACTTAAAAGTAAAGTCAGACAAGATGGATGACATCATATGAAACATCTCTTCAAGGAGTATACCTTCTAGAAAAGTCTTCTCATACCCCATGCAGTCATAATACAGTAAGTTTTTCTCAGCGTAGGCTGCTGCTAGGGTGTAGCTAGGGTGGCATGAGCTACCCAGTCTGTGCCTACTCCCCACGGAAATATCGGGCGATGGTAGGCACACGACACCATTTGGTCGTGGACCTCTTCAGACCCACATGTGTTTAAGAGCCTCTTTGGCTCTCAAATTGTAGCCTTGCACAGCCCCAACTGACGGCAGTCGGAAAAGCCGTCATTTTCTGACCGCTGTCATTTTCTTGCTCGCGTGAAGAAAGGCACGAAAAGTAAATAGGTATATTGAGATGAGTAAAAGAGGAATGCAGCCGACCATCAATCAAAGGGTCAAAATAACTACGACGGAATTCTATGCCAGTAGCTCTAAATGATCGCGACAAATAAGGTATGCTTTAATAAAATAGTCACCAACCCAACCATGGCCCCGCCAAATGTGTCCAAACAGAGAAACAAAAGAAAAAAAGAAAAAAAGGGGGCAAGGGCCCCTAAGATCGGAAAAAAAGAATCTGACACTCATGTTCGCCCTTGGCATGCCTCTGCAAGTGCATCTCGTCCAGAACAGACAAATCAGAGGTAATGTGTGTTGAGAATCGCAGAGCATCTATCTCATATGCAAGACTCCTGATTCATGAGCATTACTGCATGGGAATGATTGTGATACTCTCTACACCAAACAAGGCAGATTGTAGAACTGTAAACTCCAATTATGTCAAAAGATTATAATAACAAATTGATTAAGCTTGCAATTGTTTTGATTGACACAGCAGAGGCCCTTTGGAAGCTTTCATGCTGTTCAGTCCCTTGCTCTCTTCCTTTTCTCCACATTGTGGCTTTTCTGCATGATGGGTTTTCTGAGATGAGTGCTTCACATGCTGAGGTTGGGACTCTGATTCTGGCGTGGGTGTGTGTTCTGTCACCTTTGCCGTGCTCCTCATCGATCATCTGATTGGAGTTTCGGCTGAGTTTGGATAAGCTTCTTTCAATAGAGATCCACCAGAGGAAGAGAAGATTTCAGTATCTGATTGACTCGGCAAAGTCATTGCAATGGGGACAGAGGGTGCCTCCAAAAGTTGTGGATCAATATTTTTCATCTTGAGGTTGATGGAGGAGGCAGGAGTCTCAGTCTTTTGTTGATTCTCCAACTCCAAAGACACTTCCCTGGATGAAATGTTGCTGCAGCTATTTTGTGATGCCAGTGGCAGATGACACAATTTAATCTTGATATTATATGAATGTTTAGTGGAGGCATGGGCCAAAAATTTGGTGATATTGCTGAACTGGGGGACATTGTGACAGGCTTCCCAATTGCAGCTAATTCTGTCGCGTGCATGGACTAGATGCATGTCAATTAAGTGGTGATGAAGAGAATCCTGTCAGTTGTGAGGGAATTCATGTGGAGGAGGATTTGATGATGATTGGCAAGATAGGCCACAGCAAATGATGCATATATTTGTTGGACATTTCATAACATCTTCTTTGAGAGATGGTGATTCTTCTGACTGGTCAAGCAAATCATCTTCATTGTTAATATTCCAATTGAGCCGATTTCCTCGCCTACTCAGCTTGTTCAGCTGCAACAGCGCAACCATATCCTTGGTCACCTGGATGCGTCGAGCGAGTAGCTTGTCCTTGTCAAAGCTCTCCATATCAGGTCTGTAAAAGTTTTCCACCAGGCGTGCCTGTTTGGCAAATACATAATTAGGAGCAGGTGGTTCCCAGCTTTCATCATCAGAGTTTTCATCATCAGAGACTTCATTAGACTCGCCGAGGAGTTGCTTTATCTGTCTGTCAACTTCGAATACGGGCGCATTTTGGAAATGGTCTTTTCTAGCTGCCTCTTGTGTGTCAGTTGCTAGCCTCTTTCTAAGTTTAGCAATTTCTTTTTTGACATTCTCATGCTTTTGATGAAGGTGAGGAAAGGGTGTTTGGGCATTCTTCACAGAGCCGGCCAGGGATTGCATCTCCACCATGAGCTCTCTTTTCTCCTGTTGAAGTTGCAAAAGTTCTGGATGTTGGCAGATAGCACACTTGTGTATCGCAGTAAGCTCAGATGGGATGTAAGAGTCTCTTTTTCTCAGCATACTTCCAGCAAAATGTATTAGGCCCTCCTGAGACAGTTGAAGAAGAATGACATGTTGAAGATCGCGTCCAATGAATTGTGATTGGTAGTGTTTTTTGAATACAGTGTTGCCAGACTGGCCAAGGACCCTTTGCTGCTCCTGGCTAGTGAAATTGCCTACATGCTGCTTGTTAGCCTCAGTGGTACTAAATCTCTGTTTCCATAATGTTGTGATTTTTATAAATTTAGTGTGTGAATGACTTATGATTGACTTCATTTGCTGTCCAACAGCAAAAGTTGTAATGTCCAATTTTGTCTTCAAATCTAGCATCTTGGCCCAGTTCTTTCAGAGCTTGCTGACTTGATTTGTAAGTCATTGCTAGAGAGTTGTGAAGTTCATAACCATACAGAGTGTGCACAAAGTGATGCAGGAGAGGCGTGTTGAGGACTTCTGGCTTCCATTGGAGGGGAAGGGAGGATTGGTGTTTGGGAACTTGCAGCCGCCAAATAAGCTTGGGTGTGAGTTCAGTATTAACAAATGCTCCATCACAGAAAGCAAATGAGATTATTTGAGTAATCAGGCAATATGCTAGTTGGTAATTGCCATGCATGAAAAATTTAGTTCTAGTAGTGAGCATCAGCACCAAATCTGTAGCACATGAATCTGCGGGCTAGGAGTCCTCTTACCCATCAGCACCCTCTGGTCGACCTTTGAGATTGCGAAACTCTATGATAGCACAGAGAACATTGTGTTTGCTTTGAGGGTCTTTCAGGTAAAAAAGTTCAATGTCATGATAGCAGACCAATTCTGGAAGGTCTTTCAATGATATGTACTTCAGAAGATCACTTGCAAAGGTTTCAGCCTGTTTGCATTTGCCAAGGGATGAGTGGTCAGGTAAGGAGGTTTCTTGTGAAAGCAGGACACCAGGGCAAGTTCCAGTAATGGCTGACCATAGCTGCACTGTAGTGAACTGGACAACCATACTTCCATGATGAAAAAATCTCAAATGGACCCAGTGATGCTGGTAGAGCACACAGAAGACATCTACATCTAGAGTGTTCTTGTCCTTCATTTGTCAGGGGATTTTGTGCTCAGCTGGGAAGGGACCCTCCAGAAACTATGCCACCATTAGCCTAATCTCCTCTAGGAGAAGGAATGCTCATACTTGTTGCATCTGTTTATGGGTGTCCTTGTTGACATGGTGATGGGCAAACAGCTCAAAATACTGGCAAAGGCATCACCAGTACTCATCATAAGATTGAAGCCCCTTTTTCTGTGATGTTCTGTACATCCAATCAAAAAAGTTCATGTAGATTGTGTGGTCCTCTAGAAGAAGGTAGTCCACATAGTCCTCATTCAACTGAATACAAAATCTATTCTTGCAAGTTATTCCCTGCCCAATATACCTTGTTCTAAGAAGTTTCCCACTTACCTTCGCCAGTAGTGTTTGACGACGGCAATACCCAGTAAAGTCTTTGGTTTGAAGTTTGGAGGTAGCCATCCAAGACTATGGAAATGTTCCAGTCTGGTTCAAGTTTCCTCGCAAAGAATGCGGTCGGTCCAGTATTGGTGCTCATCACCCTGAGTCAACTGAGCGAGAACAGGTGCCATAGTGAAAAGCCAGGATGAATGGCCAAGGTTGGAATCTCAAAACATGGCCAATAAGGTTGTCAAGGTCGAATTTGGGAGAGGGGGTTGGGGATGAGGAGAAAACTGAGAGAACGCGAGAACACCAAGAGAGGGGGGGGAAGAGGCATCTTATAGGCCCCCGGACAGACAAGACAAAAAGAGAGGGCACCTGGATGGGACTGCAAAGGGGAGCCATTTTCAGCATCGTTTGGTCGCAGGTGGAATCTAAGGGAATGACTGTTGAGCAAGCACCAAACAATAGGACCGGTTGATGATGACTAAAGGCGCTAGGTGGGTGCAAAATAGTGATGGTGCTGGACAGTGGGCGGTGAAGCACCCGCTCGCCGTCCAAAGTTACGGGTGGAAAGGCGGCCGTTTCTGGCGTCAAAAGCCGTCATTTTCGGCGTCAATTCCACAGGTCCTCAGATTCTAGTTGTAAAACATTCTATACCCACATCAGCTTTAGGAGAGAGAAGAAAACCCCAGATACTCAATCATCGGAGAATCACCATGAGAAGTTCAACTCTATGAACGACTGATGCAAGAAGAGGTTATAAACATGCCATAACAGCAGCTGTGTAGCAGCGGTATTCCCAACAATTCTGGACGAATAACAGCAGCTTGATCGAGTATAATCCGATCTACGCGCCCGGCCCGCGCGGATGTAACATGGAAAGTCAACATCAAAGTATACGCCATGAAGCAGGCAATGACTGCTCTTTCATATTGTAGAGAAATAGCGCAGTTATTTAATAGATACAATACAAGATTGTAACAATAACCGGTTACAGAAAGCGAGGGCTGCCTGCCGAGATTTATATGCTTTGGCACAAAATTGGGAGAACATCTCTCGGATCAGCTGAGTCCCCTACGCCGTCATCATTATTTTTATTAATCAGGTTTATTCTTTATAGCGAGCCCCTTTCCGAGACGCCAAATCATATTAGGCCGCCACTGTTCAGAACATTCAGTTTCAAAAGAAAGTATAGGTCAATATTGCTCCTACTGGATTCATAGCTCGAAGAAATTCTGTCCACTGAAATGCCGGTAAGATCTTCCATTATCCTTCAACCGCAATATATTGACAATAGTAGAAAGTTACCGTTCATTTCAACGACACCACGGCATATGATGTTATAGAAGCGGCTGTTCAGTAATTCTTTATTTCCCTTAAGGAACCGGGCTACTGCAAAACACTAAATCATTTCAAATAGGATCCTGAAGGGAGAGGAAGGGCCGCCTCCAATTCCCATCACCTCCTTACCTCCAGTATACATATCGTATGTGTCCCAATATCTCCATCTGACGAAAGGAATCTTCCTGCTGATGATGTTTCGAGTAGGGGCCGTGATATTAGTGACTCCGAGATCGATGAGTTGGATAGACTGCAAGGAGTTGATGTCGTACCTCATAAAGATCCGTCATAGACGCCATATGGAACTTGAATGGCATTCATTATCGTGCGGGAGCTTTGTATATGACTATGTGCTGAATATATAGTCTTAAACATTAACCGCCAAAGCTCTGCAGTGAGGTAGTCAGCGTTCCTGGCTGAAGAGTTGTACTGATATGTTCTTAGTATTGTTATCAATGGTATAATGTTATTATATGAAAGGTTTAGCAAGTTGCTAGTCACTGCAGTGAAGTTGTGGCTATCTTGTATTGACACTAAGGTTCGCTTTTATGTTTGTCAAAATAAATTGTTCTACTGGCCATCAACATAGCCAAATTGCACTATCATGCTTTTTATTCTAATTGATTAGAGGAAAGTGAATATATTGAGATCTCGTTATCTAATATAAGGAAAAAGAGCAGACGTCCAGAGATGAGCAAATCTTCAAATGACCCGGCAAAACATAGTTAAATGTTTATAACTCTGGCAGTTATTCTGTCTCTGAGGCTACGTATGTCTTTTTAGTTCAGGATACCCTCCAATCTCAATTAACGCCGGGGCATGGCAATGGTCCAAGGATGACACAGAAGGTCGACTCGCCAGGGAAGTGGTGGGTCCAGGGGAATCGCATCCTTTTCAGACCTGTCCTTATGAGGATAGGTAATCATCTCAAAGGCTTCAAGTCGCGTGTCAAGGGGGCCGGGGGGTGGAAAAGGCCGCAAGGAAACCAGGCCACTACAAGCCTTGATGAGGCTCTAAATGCGTCATGGATCATTGTGTAACTAATAGGTATTGAGGGAATATGTTGACTTAGGTTACCGCTATTCATGAGGATTCAGCACTTGCCTAGCCAAGTAACGTCGAAAGAAAGCCAAATTCAAAGCAAAATCCGCCCGCCCTCCGATGCACTGTAAAGTCACATCAGATATAAATAATTGAAAAGCGTTAGTATCTAGGTACACACCACAGACAATATATGCTGCCCCCTAGGCAATAAATCCTGAAACAAGCTCGCTTCAGAAGTACTCATTTATCGGGACCCTTCGAATCGGTGGTTTGCTCGACAGTGATTGTCCGTTTTGGGCGCAATGATTCTAATTGTCCTGTTGTTCCAAATGCTCCTTCAGAATTTGCTCTAGCCTCCTTGCCAGAGCTTCCAGTAGCCATTCTGTTTCTTCTTTTTCTCCCATCAGCGGACTTCCCGGACCAATCCAGCTCCATTTACCATGTCGTGGCTTATAATCAGTCTTCTCATGCGGGGAAGACCCTTCGTGTCTCTTATCATGTGGCTCTTTAATCATGGCCTCCTGATGGAATTCTATCTCAGCTTCATCCTCGCCGATCAATGCCAAGTAGTACGCCCATTCGTCGTAGCCGTAGCGCTTATTTGGTTTGTGTTGCATTGTACGGTACAGGCTTTGTAGCTCCCTGGCGAGCAAATAGCAGTGGTGCTGTTGTCTGCGAATTTCCGCTCTTTTATGAACGCTGCGTACTGATTTGAGACCGTCCTTAGAATCTTGCAATGTTGGCCTGGCGCTACCTTGTCGGTCGTCACTGGTGAGCGGTGCTTTAGAATGACCATTCTTAGGTTGGATTGTTTTCCTAGTCACTCTGCGAAGGCCCCTTTTAAACTTCCTCTTTGTGTGCTTTTCACCAGGGAGTATCGTCAGCTCGCCGAGATATATAGTCACATCGGACACTGCCTTGAAAATGGTATCACCCATGCTCGAGATCAAGATGGTTAATGTCGGCACTGCTAGCAGCGACCAGAGCACAAAGAAAGGCTTTCCCCATTTGCTCTCCGGGTATAAATCGCCGTATCCAATAGTCAACAGAGTTGTGAATGCAAAGTACAATGCATCAAAGTAGGTCCACTTTTGGGCTTCCTCCGAGTAAACGAATGCAAGACCACCCACTAGCCACAACACAATCCATGCTATCATGGATAGCCCCAGCAAGAGCCACTTTTTCTTCGTCGCTGCCCGCTTTTTGATTGCCCGCATGGTTTCAAATTCTTGTTTTCGTCGATCCCACTCCGACATGTCACCGTCTTCGTCAATATTCGGCAACGCAAACCTCCGGTTGTGGCCGCTTTGGATTTTACGGACACAATGTCGTCGGGTCTTCTCCATCAAACGGGCCGTCATTTGCTTCTTGCCTCTTTCCAACATCAGAGACCGCATGGATCCAACTAGTAGTCCAAGGATCAGAATGCCACCGTATGCGTAGGGGAACAGCAATCCTCGACCCAGGTGTGTCATTGGAGCTAGATTACCTATTCCAATAGTAAGAAGAGTGTTGTCGGCCCAGTAAACCGAGTCGAGGAATCGCCATTTCTCAATACGGGCAAAGACAGCTGCACCCCCAATGAGATAGACCATAAAGCTGATAGTTTGCAGCATCAAGGTGCGTTGGCTGGCAGTGAGATGAAACTCACGACTATAGTGCCCCCTAACGGCCCCGAAGATGGTGACAAACATTAATAGGGAAAGGATAAAGTAGATAGTTGCAGCAATGATAGCGTAGTAGAAGGCTTGGGTTAATACACGGTCCGCATTCTGCGGCTGATTGACTTGGTGCGTCTCGTAAGCGACAAGTGCGATAAGAAGGAATGAAGAGATCATCCATCCAGTTACTGTCATTGGCTGGGCCACACTGAATGAGACACGTCTTGCCATGTTCAATGAGAGCGCGAGGTTCGCGACCAATGCAATTCCAAGCGAGACACCGTTCACAGCCAGAAACCTAACGGCTTTAGTAAATCGAATTTTGAAAATGCATGATAAATCACGCGTGCTTACCATTTTGGATCGGGTATATCATTCGGGGTCCGATCGCTCTGCGGCTGTACCTGTCGCCAATTCTGGGCTAGTGAACAAATGCTGAAGGTGCTGGCCATGGGCCCAAGCGTGCCCTACTCTATAGATTTAGTTGATGAGGCGGGATGAGATGCCAAAGTTGAATAGGACATTACGTACAGATAGCAGAGGAATTGCCGTACTCGCAAGCCACCATCTCGTCGGCTGCAGAAAGGACGTCCCATCAGAAAAGCCCCTCTCTTCATCCTTGACTATATCCGGATACTCAGTACCTGGATCACGTTTCTTGTTCAGAACATTCTCATCGCCCTCCATTGTCGCCATCAAGGTTGATTGCGCGCTCTGCGTTCGACTCATCCAACCCAAGCTTGTTCATTGTACCTTGCAGAGTTATACCTGACTAGTTGGCAAATAGGCCTTTCTCTTGCACCTTAGAGAGAAACCAGTATTTCTAATTCGTTCTCCAGCGTGAATATGAAATATCGGGATAATGGCAGGTGCGGGATGATGGCAGGTGCGGGATAATGGCAGGTGCGCGTACTGTAAGAGTACTGACCATAGTTGAGGGTACTCATCATTGCCCTCAATTAAAATCTTAACGACCGAGTTTTCATTCTTTTCCCTATTAGTTTATTTTCCGGGTATACCGGTTCAGGCGGAAGAGCTCGTATCAGATGATTGAAAGGGAAACGTGACGTACTAACAAAATGGCCCAGTCCTGAGATAACTAGATGTTCTATTGCATGCTTAATTTGAGTTTAAATGGGAGAGAAGCCTATAAATGCATCGTTCGCGAGGGGTAGTGTGACAACGAGTCGAGTTCAGTGAATGAACTCAAACTCATCTCACAAGTCCAGTGAATGGACTCAAACTCGACTCAAAACTCGCGAGTGGAGTCAAACTGGCGAGTCAGCTCGTGTGACACTAGCGAGGGGTCAGGGTAGAATGAGATCATCCATCCATCCGATGAGGGCTCCTGTACAAACTAATTTGCCCATAGTTTTCACCGAAATATTGCGTAATTTACTAATAACAATGATAATAGTACTTATTTCCCCCCCTTCTTCATTCTGTTTGTATATGTAAATGCCATGGTCGATTTCTACCACTGGAGCGATTTTCTAAGTACTAAGACTGGTCTTGTTGGGAAGGGGGCGCTCCAGACAGTGCTTCTGTACAAAATATTGAGAAGATCCATGCTACTTTTAGAAGGCAGTGATTGACTAGTCAACTAGCTAGGTGTATGCGTAAGTAAGGGGGTGCTAGGACTAATGTCCATGCTTTAAGGAGCAAGATGACCTAAGTAGAGGCCAGATACTAAGCAATGTGTGTGTAGAACCCCCTAGTACAGTAGTGTTGAATATGAGGCCAGTGCGGGGTCATTGTGGGGTAACCTATACTAGCCCGTAGGTTTTAGGGACAATGGGGGACCCGAATCACTGGGTTTGGGTATACATATGATGTACTAAGGTGGGTCGTTTCCTTCCATTTCTCCTAGCATATCCCAATACCAATCACTTTCCGCCTTTACCGGCCGGCCCGCTCCTGCATTTACAGATATGAGGCAATACTCGAAGCCAAGGATAATAGGTAGCCATTAAGAGAGGTTTCCACTTCTCGCACAGGCGAAGTCCCATGATGTAGAATAAAATATGGACGAAAACAGATACTCATTCCTCGGTTTTGGCTCCAAGCAAGCACACCTGTGACCATTTTGAGGTGTAGGACAAATGGAAGATCGGCAGGTGCGGAGGCCGCTTAGTTTCTAAGGATATGATATCAGCGACTAGTGGAACGTAGTGAGTCTGTCCCTCATATTTAAGTATACCATGTTTCGTCTGGGGATATCCAGACAATACGTTGCAAAACAAACCTTATCTTTCAGAAAATATATTCAGTGAGAAAGTCCCCAATCTTCTTCGTACACCCGCAGCTCGCACTCCTACAGTTGGCTATATATAACGCCATGGCCGAGTATCAAGGAAACTCCTCGACGAACGTCCCGCATAGGGCAGCGGAACAGACATACACTGGAAGCAAAGAACACATTGAGCCGCAAGATGTTGCGGGAAAGCCCCCACTGGACCCGGCTTTACGTCAAGGGGCCATGGTGTCGCAAGTGCCTTTGCCACCATACATGAAACTTGCCAACCCTGGTCCCCTTGGTCTGCTCTCTTTCGCGATTACGACCTTTGTTTTGGGGCTTTATGAATGCGGAGCTGGGTACATCCGATCCCTTTCCACTTGCAAATAAATTCATGGCACCAGGGTTTGATACTAATTTCCCATGCTAGACTTCCCCACTCGAATCCTGAAGGGAGTGTCGGTCCCAATCAAGCCGCTTTTGGTCTTGCGGTCTTTATGGGCGGCACGGCCCAGTTCATAGCCGGAATAATGGAATTTCGAGTCGGTAATACTTTTGGAACAACTGTGCACTGCTCCTATGGGGCTTTCTGGCTCAGCTATGCTATGTTTTTGATACCGTACCTGGGGATCGAAGCGGCGTACAGCGGCGACAAAAGGGCGTACACCTTTGCCCAAGCTATATATCTGATTCTCTGGTGTTTTCTTACGTGCTTATTCCTTGTTGCGGCACTGCGGACCAATATTGCCATTCTTGCCTTGTTTTTCTTCCTGGTCCTCGCCTACTTCTTCCTGAGCCTCGCGAACTTCATTGCCACTGAGCACCCCGACGCCAGTCTGCGCGTGAATAAAGTTGGAGGTGCTTTCACTGTCACCTGTGCCTTTTGTGCATTTTATGCAGGTGCGTCAGGTCTTATGGTGCCTGAGACAACATTTGTTCGCTTTCCTCTCGGAGAAATTCCAGTCTCACTGGAGGTTTAGTGAAAGAGAACTAGTTTCCTATCTGGAGGCTTGGAGATGATTATGAAAACACAGATGTGCAGGGCCGAATACGGGTACCAATGTTGATGCTTTGTAATTGTGCTTGACTGAAGTTATGTCTGAAGATCTTGTGTTATTCCCCTGAAGATTGCCATTCACAGCAAATTACAGGAAACCCTGTCATTTGTGGTTTGATCACATCATTGTGCGATGCAAGAGTCGTGGATGAGACAAGCACTAGATGAAAGGCCTGTTTCTTGTTTGAATAGTTCATGTATAATGTTTGACAATGTTTCCAATTTGGCAACTTCCTGTTTATAATCCTTGTTGCAGTCTAATGGGAGGATCTATGAGCACCAAACCTAAATCTGGCCGCGAATGTCTTGTTCAGACGACAAGTGATGGCATATACACAAAGGCATGAAAGGAGTAGCTGCAATTTTATTCCAGCCGGAAAGGGACAAATCCCAGTCTGGGTGTCAGCTGTATCCCAGATGCTGTACGTTCAGCATGAATAGATAGCTTAACATCCATTCTAAATTTGCGGATGTACAGCTGATTGCAAAACCGGTGCAAATGTTTACACTCTTTAACTCTCTCCGAAGCCCTAATCACAGGACACGCTAAACTTGTAAGATATTCCGAGAGCGTTTATACAGGCCTTTGTGCTGAACGGTACTCAGTATCTAAAAACTCAGCATGATTTACATTTACATACCCTGTAAACTTGACAAGCGCTCCCCTTCGGCCACATGGCCAGATTATCCACCATCAAAAATCCTTTCGGAGGATCACCCTGATCATGCTCCACAGCACAAATGGCTCCTAGTCTCGCTCATTGACACTAGGATTCATACATGGTATGACCTTGAGCAATGAGCTTACCTCATCTCAAAGCACAAGAGCTGCTAGCTACAATCCAAGCATTATTGCTCGACGTGTCACCAATATGGACCTTCTTGGCAGCATGAAAGCACCTCCGAATAAGGGAGGACGTCCACGGAGCCGACGGCTCGCCGGAGGGCACGGATGACCCAATCGTGGATGAAGATACTGCCGCGAACCAAGAAAGGGAATCACCGAAGGAGCGTACCTCCCAAGATGTTCTTCGGTGCCAGTGGAGACGTGCGCAGACCAACGTGCAAATCTACATTATAGCAGACAAGTATATGATTGATGGATTGAAAGAGACATGCAAGAGTAAGTTGAGCTCCAACGAAGATGAATCGAATGATTCCGGCTTTATCGCAGTTGTTGGCGATGGAATTGCTGGGCTTCCTTAAGTGTACAGGCGTGTCGAAAAGACGAATTTCTAAGAGGATTCCACGAAGGTCTGGTCTCGGACACTAGGACCCATAGACGATGTCCGAAAGGATTATTCGGGCTTTGGGTACGACTTCTCCACTGCCATGATGGAAAGAGCTGTTGAACTGGAAAAGATAATATGGCAGGGCGCCTTCTCCAGAATCACACTCGGCTATACTGTGAGGCTCAAGTAAGTATTTCTTTCTAGCGACAATCGAATCGTCAGTCCAAAACACCTCACGACCTATTCCTGTTCTATCCACAAGCTAAATATTCAGTCCCTATTGCGGGATCTGTAATAAGAATTTCAACAGCAGATTCAGTCTTCGGCAGCATGACACAGCTAGCCACAGGTGTACTGATTGTGGATGATCGTTTCAGTCGTCTAGAAAAGCTCGAGCCAAAGCTCGAGCCCACCGCCTGAAGAGACATGGTGGTGTCTAAGAGGATGGTGACGGAGGCGTGGACAGGATTGACATTGGACGAGAAGGGAAAGAGAAATTAGCCAGAGTAAGGCATAGTTTCCAGTGGTTGAGGTTCTAGGCAGAGCTCAATTCCAGAACACTACACCGTAATACTAGCGCCACAATTCGTGTAACTACAACTAGCGTGTATGATATCCCTGTATGTCCGTGCCTATACGCATTGCTATAATAGCCTTTGGACAGGGCCTCATCCAGCATCTATCCTGTTTCTTGCTTTCGAACATCTTTCGTAGCAGCATTCTTTGTACCCTCGGAGCCGGGTCCGACCCGACTAGATCGTCTTCCTGCGGGATGCTACTATCGTGGAATCTTTTAAAACATAAATTGCAAGGTCTTTTTGAATTTAGAATTAGCTAATGACACCACCATTTTATTAACTGCAAGGTAGTGGAATTTATATTGAATACAATGTTGGTAAAAGTAACTCAATAATTTACCCCCTACCAAAATAAAAGAAAGTCTCTAGCACAACATTGTCCATTTGATGAGCCACAATTCATACGGGCAGAGACACTTATTCAACCTCTTCCTCTTCCTTGCCGGAAGTAATGAAGAAGCGCCCACCCCTGCCTTCAGATTCCTTCTCGTACTGGACACTCATTTGCGCAAGATGGCTCAGGACTGTCCCAACCTGGATATCCCCTCTACTTCTCTTCTTTCGACCCAGCTCGTCAAGCGACCGGATCTTGTTTAGAGCATAATATATCAATGCGATCACAATAATCACTCCAACGGAATAGCCCCAAACACGGACGACAGTGACGATATCTGTCCACCCATTATGAGTCTCCTTTGGTGTACTGATAAACTGGTCGTACGGGTTGGTGGTCATGTCTCTATTCGAGAGCCAACCAAACAAGGTGAAGATGGTAGCTAAGGCGTCGACACCGAGAATAGCGCCAACCAACTGCAGTGAAGGCCAGGTATCAGCCCCTCTGGTGATGAATATGAGCCAATTCTCAGTGAGTGCAACCTCCAAGAACAGGACCTCTTGGATCGAGCCCCAGTTTTGAATAATGCCACCGTTAGGAAGGAACATGGTACCGCGGATGACCCAGGTTGCTGCCGCAAGTAAAATACCAAGAACAACAGAAATGACCCATATTTTTGGGAGCTGCCACTCTACTGGCCGAAGCTCATAAGATGCATGGTCATATGCCACAGCAACAGTTGCCAGATCAGCAAAAAGTGCAAGGAAAACAATCAAGTCAGCCCGTATGCTTTCGTTCAAAATAATCATACTGGTGACCAGGTAGATCTCCAAATGCAGACAAAGGGCTATTCGATATTGGATGTATGCCTTCATTCGGTGGAAGATCTGCCGAGCAACCTTGATGGAGTCAATGATTGTTGAAAGCCCAGGCTCCAGGAACACAATATCTGCTGCAGACTGGGCTGCCTCTGATGCACCCTCAACGGCAATGCCACAGTCAGCTTTTTTTAAAGACGGTGCATCATTTACACCATCCCCAGTCATTGCAGTGAGATGGCCACGATCTTGTAGCATTCCGACAACTTGATATTTATGTTCAGGAAAAACCTCGGCAAACCCATCAGCCTTTTCAACCAATTCACCAGCCATCGCTCCGCTAAGGCCGCCACTGATGAGCTTTTCAGAATTGTACACCCTAGTACCCAACGCCAGCATTTTGCAGGTTTCCTTTGCAATTGCGATGGCGTCACCTGTGAGCATCTTGACTTGGATCCCAAGCTTCTGTGCTTCCGCAATCGTATTGGCTGTATCCTCCCGTGGTGGATCAAACATCGGCAGCATACCAAGGAGGTTCCATTCTTCATCTTCTTTCTGAACAGCGACGCCCAGAGAACGGAATCCGCGACCAGCAAATTCTGTTGCTTTTTCTGTATACATCTTTGCAGTATCCTTTGAGCAATTCGTGAGTTGCAAGACGGCCTTTGGTGCACCTTTAGTGCATGTGTATCTCACCCCATTGCAAGTCGCAACCGCCACAATCCGCTTCGAGACAGGATCAAAGGGACGGAAATCTTCCATCTTCCAGCCCTGCTGAAGGATCTCCTTTGCCTTGGGGTACTGTCTCAGGGACAAGATAGTAACCTTGTCAATGGGATCAAGAGATTGAATATTATGAGACGACGCCAGTACGGAAACAGCGAACATCCAATTTATATCGACCCCCTCTGCCACGAATGGCTCTCGAATGCTGAGTCGGTTGGCTGTCAAGGTCCCAGTCTTATCGGAGCATAAGACATCGACGCCCTATTCTGCCAATGAGTATTTCACCATTGGAATAAGATGTAAAGAAAGGGAGCGGAGCGTGGGATATAGTACATACGGAGAGTGACTCAATAGCAGTGAGCTTCTGTACAATGGCTTTCTTTTTGGCAAGATACGCTGCTCCGACAGCCAATGTTGTTGTCGTGACGACTGGGAGACCCACGGGGACGCCGATGATCAATAGTTCAAGGGTATAGAAAAGGAGGGTTTGCTCTCCTGGCGAGGCAATAGGGATATTCCGATAAAAGCCGCCGATCCACATAGCTAGGATCCATGCCATGACAATGACCAGTAGTGCTGTACCAATACTGTCCATGACCATCTTGAAATGGCCGGTGTCCTTGGCGCCCTGGACCATCGCAGCTGTCCGGCCAACAAAGGTTTTCTGCGCAGTCGCTTGGACCACTGCATATGCTTTACCACGCTTGCACCCAGTAGTATAGAAAACTGTGTCGCCCACGTACCGGTCGACTGCAAGAGACTCGCCAGTGATAGCTGAATGGTCACAAGCCACGATAGAATGCCCTTGTGTATCCGATTCATCCTCGTCATGGTCATCGTCCTCCACCTTAGTATTTGCGCCTCCAGCAAGTTTGCCAGTGTCCAGAAGCCGTTTGTACTCATTCCATCCGTCTTCACGATTGTCATAGTCACATACAACCTTGGCATCTGCTGGAACTGTCTGACCCTCTTCAATTACCACCTGTTTACAGACTTAGCTCCTCGAAGACAAATATTAAAGTATATCAGAATTTGACGTACCACATCGCCTGGAACGAGCTCTCGTGCTGGCATATCCATTTCTTCTCCCGTACGAACGACAGTGGCCCGCATCGCAATATCGGCTTTCAAACTAGCAACGACATCGGCAGCTTGCTTCTCCTGATACCAGCCAACCGCAGCGTTCAAGCACAAAATCCCAATAATTACACCAAAATCGATCCAGTCCTCCAGCCCTGCAGCAAGCAGAACAGCAAGCTCCATCACTGCAGTACATTAGTATCAGCTTAAAGTGAGGCATAACAGGGATTCCGAACCATAGAGAATGGGCCCTTGGAAGTAAGACAAAAATTTCGCAAACAGATTCTCTTTCTCGACAGCCAATTCATTGAAACCAGCGACTTTCCGCCTCTCAGACACTTCATCCTCCGATAGGCCTTCGTGGATGTCAGTCACCAGCCATTCTTGTGGGAAATCGCGGGTGCTTCCAATATATTTCCAACGAAACTTCCTCTGTCGCCAAGGAGCGTACCAGACCCGGTGGACTCGTACCTCTCCTTCGTCTGCATCGCTGGCGTCCCTCTCTCGGTATGTCGATGTATATTTAACAAGCCTCGTAAACTCGTCCATTTTTGCATAGTCACTAACAGAGAGGCGGGATGGACGCCTAGTACTCACCGCGTCGCGCTCGACATCACGGCTGTGGTCATTGTTAACTTCACTCTGGGACATTCTGCCACTATTTTTGTCTCGGGTAGTGTAACGGATTCAGTCAATTTGTTAAAACGTGAAACAAGCATCTAGCAGCCAGGTGAGGTGATTTAAGGATAACTGATTGATATAATGGTTCCTAAAACTTGATGATTTGCATACGTCACTAGTACACTATTCTTCGCCAGGAATGAAAATGGCGAAACTGCAATCATGTTCAGGGAAATTAAGGATACCCACTAGGTGTGCTTTCCTTCCCTTAGCTGCCGTTCTGACTACTATCCAGTTCCGAAATCTTTCCGCAAAGGCTAAAGGTCCAAAAGCCCGCTTTCCCATCATACCCACCGGGCCCTCATGCCGACAATCCTATTGGCCAAAAAACTAAATGAGCTTCATAGTAACCGGCCGATCCGGCCGATCCGGCCGATCCGGCCGACCCAACTACTACTCCGTACGTAGTACTTTTAATGTATCCATGCTAGGCAGAATGTGGTCCAACACGAAGATGGTGCTAATAGAAGACGTGATATCATGATGTCATCCACGGCGGAAGCTGGCCGGCTCGTGGCAGGACGTTCGAACAGAATTCTCGACCTAATATATGTGGTCTAGCACGCGTTTCACTTGTTCAAGCTTTGGCTGGGGTTTTAATAGATCAGTGACTTAAAGACCCAGGCTTCATCGGCTTGAAATTGAAATCAAGGTGAGTAATGAATGTTCTTCGCATAAAAAGGGGGTGTACTGAAGTTGACACCAGAGCCTGCTGTTTCCAGCATTATTGACATCCAGGACATCCATGATGGCTGTTATCGGAATCCCGGCACATGGGCCCCAAGTTCCTCATGTCCATGAAATCGTGAAGCGAAGCGACTGGGCATACGACCAGCGTGGCGTCATTCTTGTTTTTGTTATCGTCTTCCTTGTCGGCTGTGGCTTATTAGGGATGATTATTCACCGGGAGTGGGTGGCTCGGAAGACCGAGAGATCGCATTGGTCTGTCGAGGAGATAAAAGACCATGAATAGATCTCTGCGAAATGTTTACTCTACGTTAGAGTGATCCCTTCTTAGTTTCCCGCCGTGAAGGTTCAGTGGACCCGGGGGCCAAGGAGACCACGAATGGGCAATTGCAATTACTGCAGCATCGCAATCAGATGAGCTTTGCCTGTACATATTATTTTGGCTGCAGATAAACATCGATGCCATCCCAAAACATACGATCAGTGCCAGCAAGAAAGGCTAGAAAAATGAAGGATTAGACCTGGAATGGCTTCAGAATAACCGTCACAACTTAGCTTCGCTCTTTTGTACATAAGGCTTCTAGTTAACATAATTGCCTCGAAGCACCCTAATAAACAATGGCTTTTTATATGTTGGGTTGAATATGTTAATATGCTGCGAAAAGTGTATTGTTTTTATAGATGCAGATACTTGGCTGAGACCAGGTCGCTTGGCTAGGTTTCATGGTTTTATACTAAGTTAGTCAATAGAACTAATAGTTACATCCATATCTATACTCAGTAGCCCAAAGACAAGAATATCGAAGGGATTATCTATTGAATGTACAGTCATGTATGGGTGGAGGGCTAAGGTCCCATTGTCCATATTGACCCTAGCAGTGTTTGTAAACGCTGGCTATCGAATTATGCCCCAGATTCGCAACTAGCGGCCGTAGAAACTGAGAAAGGTTCAGGGATTTGACAACCAAATTTCCATTGTGTTCAGAGTACCTTTCCCATCCCATCTGCGTTAAGATACTCCAAGCTTTGTCATGGTTAATTCCCTTGAAGGCATATTATTTCTAGTTAATTTGCTTTCATACATTTGGAAGCCAGGATTAGGTTACAGAACCATGAAAGGAAGGTAGTAAAAGTATACGGAACGGATTAGGTCAAAATAAGCGGGTCAAAAATGATAATCAGTTCCTGATTTGTCGATAACGATAGGTTAAGCCGCTAACGGGGTAGTCGCTACTGTTATAAAAATGCATCATTTTCATAATTTGAATCGTATACTGATTCAAGACTGGGATAGTCCAAGAAACGAGCGGACCATTCCATAGAACTTGAAATCTCACTCGGCCAATCGAAGGCGGATATATGGGAGAGGAGGCCAGGTTGTGGGGTTATTTGGGGGCATTCTAAAGTGGCGGGGGAAGCAAGTGAGTGCGATCCGGAGGTGGATGATGGCTCAGGGCGAGCGGCTGGGACCGACGGCATACAATCTGGCGTTTCTGCAAGATGATATGAGCAGGACCGCACGGCAAGGAACGAAACTGGACATCTGCAAACATGATACATACTCGCGGCGAGTAAGCGCACCTGGGAGAGACTCCCTAACATGTTTGCTGCCTTTCGGGCTGCGGTGGAATTGACACTCAGAGCTTCAAAAACCTTGAGGCAGGTCTCTGCATCCTCCCGCAAAGATTGGGCTGATGGCCTCCCTTCTACCGAATTCCCTTCTGACCAGTCACTGCTGTGGAATGTTTCGGCAACAGACAAGATGGAACTGGCACAGATCAAGCAAGGAATCATCTGCCACCAAGGGAAGTCATGGACTAAGCTTCGCTCGTCGACAACATTGTGAAGTAAATGGGCAGTCTGTTGAGCTTCAGAAATGCAGATCCATTCCGCCTTAGAGATACGTTGTTTATCTTGGAGAAGGAGGTCCATGAAAGGCTTGTTGTTCATCTGAAGTAGAGGCAGGCATAGAAAAGAGCGGTAGATAAGAGCACGAAGGTGGTGGAACTTAACCGCCAGCATATTGCGCTGCTTCGATCTTAGTCATACTGATTGACCGGTAGAAAGAGATGAGTAGTTTGGATACAGACCTGTCGTTTGAAAGACATGGATTTCTCAAAGGTGTGCCCCAGATCGAACCGCATATGCCGCGGGAGATCTGCCTTCCATCTAGACAAGCGTTGATCAAGCAAGGAAGCGTTATTGAGCATTTGATCGGGAGATAAGTCGACCTGGGAGGGCCGATATAGCTCACAAATGACCAGGCCCACTATGCGGGAGAAACGGATTACCTGTAGAAAGTAGTCCATCATTGAACCGCATGGAGGGGAACTGTCGTCCTCAACGAGAGCCCCTTCAGTCTGTACACCAAACGCCAATTGGCCATGATCAGACGGTAACTCGACCTTGAAGTCTGTCTCATGAATAGCCATCGGCCGCCCAAGTTGGAGGGCTAGCAGCCGGTCCAATACGTACATAGAATACCACGTCCGTCGACAGTTTTCAGAGTCTGATATCGACTTGGAGCCGGAGCAAGAAGAATCTACATGGAGACCAATACTCTGACCCATTCGAATAGCAAGCCCCAAAGTATTCCAACACCTACCACCAATGTTAGCAGACAAGAAAAAGCACGACACGATATATGGCATGAAACATCCTGAATGGTATACTTACTGGTCAGTGTGACAGACCGCAAGTAAAAAGAAGCACTGCACCAGCAAAGCCCAAATATTCGTAAGTGAGCAATTCGCGCTCAGTTCATGGGAAAAGACAAGTCCTTGTTCAAAATATTCGAAGTGCTGGTGTATGCCTGCGTCTTTGCCATGTGGGAAAGATGTGTAATACGATCCAAGAGCAAATACGAAACCTATTAAATGTTAAGATGCTGCTGTCTCATGTTTCATCACAGATGCCAAATTGGCGCAAAACTCATCTGGATCCTTACTGAAAAGAGCAAGCCAAGGCCGGTTTTCTGGCTTCAAACAGTCCTCGGTCCACAAACACTCAAACTCTTCGAGTATGGTTTGCTTGCATAAGAATGGGTAGGCGATATGGATTGTTGATAGGTAGATTTCCAGGAAATGAGTTGCTTCTTTCCGGGGCGGGATCAATAACGGATGGCTCAAGGCAGCCAGACTTTCTGATATGCGCGTCTGGCCGTACGTTTGCGAAGCCGAGTCTTCATGATCCAGCAAATCCCGGCCCCGTATGCACTGCTGCACCGTGTGAATGAAATGAACATCGCTCACCTTCCCCACATAAGTAGGAGACTCAACCATAGTGTTGACATGCGGAGCAGAGACGGCCCTGGAATGTGGGGGTCGATGATCAATCATGCCCACTGGCGCCTGGCGATGGATTCTGCTAAGGTGTGTATCAAGAATTGCCTGCCGAGAGCTGTCGAGGGTTGCCCGCACTTCTTGGACCAATGCTTCGTAGGATTGCAGTGTCCTGTGGCATTCCGTTTTCAAGTCCAGTAATTGTTGGCTGTTATTCTTTGTATCCTGACCATGAGAATCACTTGATTTATCTCGTGATTCTCCTCGCTTCCGCACGTGCAACTGCATTGGAATCCATAACCTTCACACCGAGCACATACTGGCTGCCGGCCATCACACTGTCGAACACATTAGAATTTGAGTCCCAGTGTCAAACAAGACCACGGGGAAGGCTGAAATAGAAGTCAGACCTTAGCTTTCAAAGCGCGGCATTTGTCGCAAGCAATACCAACCCGTAGACGTTTCATTTTGTTGTTACGTGCTAGATTACCAGCAAAAGTTTACTGCATTTGTTGGACCTCTGCGAGGTTTAAATACGATGTGGAGACAGCAGCGCACGTTGCGGGTTTGACTCGCCGAATGACTGACGTCATTGTTATCTCACAGGCAGCAACAGGGATTTGAAGACAGAAATGACCAATGGAAGGGAGTCAAATTCCATTTACGTCCTAAATTTTTAACCTCTTGATAATGCAAGCGAGTCAGAGACCCATGAGTATCCTAATAACTAGATGCTTTGCAACGCTTGCCTGCTAGATTGAGGATATTTAGCCCGCAGAATCAAACTCTTGTCACGATCTCAATAATTAGGTGACATGATGTTTGGTAAGTCTTAAGGAGACTTGTCGAGCCTCCTATTGTAACTTTCTATTCCACAAGGCTTTGTTCGTACCGTCGGTTCTTGGAACACTCACTCCAGATATTAACGATAAAAACAGCAGAACCCAAAAACCGGTGTTAAGAGACGACATAAGGGATGATATATATTTGTTAAATGAGGCTTGTATAACGACAAAGAGCTAACCTTCAAATTCGAAGTCTGGATACAACATATAGAAATAAACATTACTTCTTTTATCAGGTATCCTATCCCACGATAATGCCACACCTTCTTACCAGGCTCCGCTGAAAGAAGATCTGTATCCTACAGGCCTCTATTAAACCCCGGTTTCCATTGCAAGCTCCCACGCAACCTTACTCTTCCGCTCTCATGTATTGATACAAAATGGGAGCATGCTCTCGTGCTCTTATCGCTCGTACGCCCGGCCCCTCAGAATGCTCGAGATGTCCTTGTATACCTCATTCGGTTTCTTGTCGCCATCCACTTGAGCCCATATACCCATTTGTTTGTAATACTCGCTTATGAGCTGCGTATGTGCGCGATAATCAGCAAGGCGTGCTCTTGCTACCTCGGATCTGTCGCTGGGGCGCCGGATCAACGGCTCTCCCGTGATATCGTCTTTCATAGGTTCCTTTGGAGGGCAGAATACATCATGGTATGATCGGCCAGAAGACAGATGTACTAGACGCCCCGAAATACGTGTTTCTGGCGCTCTATCGTCGGTTTTCAATTCGATAACATGGTTGAGCATCCGGTGGCGAGCTTCGAGCGCTTGTTCAAGGCGCGTAAACTCCGAAAGATTGCGAGGGAACCCGTCTAAGACAAATCTCAATACGTTATCCTTAGTTTTCGGGTCCCTTAATTGTATTGAGACAGGTCAAAGGGTACCCATTTCTGCATTTTGTATCATTCTCCAGTTCATGGCATATCATATCAGTCATTATCTCCGCGGTTACTACGCCGCCCCGCTCAACGATCTCTTTTGCGTCTTTACCTGCAGACGTTCTCTTCGCAAGTTGTGACTGTAAAACGCCACCCGGGGACTAATAAAGTGATCTTAGTACTGAACTGACTCAGATCCATTCCTCGGTCTGGGCTAATGGGTTCACTCACTAAACAGCAGATGCAAAATTCATCCTGGATGTTCGAAGCATGTGTTGATTTTCCTGCAGGGACATTTGCAAGCACTGGGATACGGAGTTGAACAACCTGAGCAAGGAGGACCCATGAGTACAACATGCAGCTTGTCTCTCACTAATTGTGTCGCATGACGGTTGTTTTCTGAGCTAATTCGGGTTTCTAGTATAAAAATTCGCTGCTCGACGCTTCTGATAGCATCATGAAGGTCATTTATCACACTGGACATATTTGGGCTCATCCTTAAATGTGTACCTTATTCTTTGACAAATATTTTAACAGATTCCATGTCTACAAATATTAGGATAATCAAGTATACGGAAAATACATATGTAATTAAGTTACGTCGTCCTAATCTATCTGACTAATCTCCTAGGGAGCCGCCATTCCGTTATTGCCGCCCTAGCCGGATCCTGCTCTCAGTAGAAAATCGTCATTTCCCTTCTCAACAAGTGGCAGGAAAACCGGTAAACCATGGCACCTCATGCATGGGGAAATAACTAGGCTATTATAAGAAGCATTAAAAGTTTCCGCGTATAGATCGTTCTCCTGCGGCTGTATTCAAAAATATCATTATTAAGCTTTAACCCTTCTATCTGTTGGCCATAAGCTCCGTCGCGTTTTGCGTGGCCACAATGTTTACTTACTCATCCAAATTTGAGGTTGACTTGGGGAGGCTGCCACTTTTCGAAGGCGTCTCAGATCCGATATCTTGTGAGTGGTGACAGGAGAAGCCCCAGGCCAGTTATTTCCCGCAGAGCTGACTTATAGGAGGCCACTTTCCTGAAACTTGTGTCGTTTGCCTTGAAGACCTAACGCTCGACTCAAAAGTACGGCAATTACCGTGCGGCCACCTCTTTCATCATCCCTGCATCGATTACTGGCTCTGTAGTCGAGACGTGAAATGTCCTATTTGCAACGAAACATTCTATTACCTACGCAGAGTTAAGGAAAGGAAACCTCCGCCTCGCGAGAGCCATCAAAGTAGCGAAACAGGTCATAAGAAACTTTATGCTTTAAGGGTTTGGTGCAGAAAGAAGTTATATGGGCAGGCAAGGACGGCAGGAACAGATGCTTCGTAGCTACAGTGATGGCCAAGCGTTGGCGTTCAAAGTTGTATCCGAAGTGGCTATTTCATATCATTGGCATTGAGAATTTGACTAGTTAAGCTGTCAAGCTTCTCTGAAAATATGTGATTCGGGGCCTAGCATGAAGGGAATCATGATAAAATACTGAGGAGCAAGCAATTGTGCTTAGTCTTCGCAAACAACATCATAATTGCAAAGAACCGGTGCTTTTCACAATCACATGATGATCGTAACAAGTTGAGTCTATGCATCCACCAAAGCGCCACTTCGTACCTTCTCGTATCGTACCTGCTATCCTAGTTAACAGATTTTAAAGACATGATTTCTTATCTGGACCGGGCACCCAAGCGTAACCCTAACAACGTGGTGTACTTCCTTGTGAAGTACCGAATGGTTGATCAGTGACTCACTGATCCGAGTAGTAATGTACGGATATCTGCCCCTAGTCAGGCCTGTAGCGGACAAATAATCCTTCAGGTAGGTAACAAATAAGGTAAGGCCAACTGGAATACGTTTACTCGAGTTGTTCATTAAGTGCTGACGAGTTGAACTGGTAGTAACCAATGCTTTGATAACCAAAATTGATCGCGAAGAATTAATCTAAGTACATGAATGAGCGTTTTTATATACTCTCAATTCTTCCCGCTGGTATACTCCGTGGATCTACAGATGGTAGTATAGTTGGTAGTGCTTCTCGCCAATATGGTATCTTCGTACTATCAGGATTACTACCACTCCTGATCACGTGATTATGCCACTGTAGAACCCGTTTGGTTTGCTTGTCCAATGATTCTGCTTGTCACACGGGGTTGATGCGGATTAGTCTGTAACACACTAGTCCTCTAAATCCAGGTAGTGTGTTACACGAATTGGGTTGACACGCGAGTTTGAGTCGACTCGTGGGTTGAATCGAGTTTCGAGTCCATTCACTGAACTCGTGAGGCGAGTTTGTAATTATTTTGTAATAAATTACCATATTATTACAAACTCGCAATAAATAATACAGGTAATTAGTCTTTTTTATATATAATAAAAATAGTAATATTACCTACTTATTACAAATAAATTACAAACTCATGGTAATATTTCAACTCTCCATACGAGTATGAAGTTCATTCATTGAACTCGATTTGCGAGTTCGAGACCAAACCTTCGACTCAAACTCGACTCGTACGACACACTAAATCCAGGTTTAATAGGGGACACGGTTTTACGGATATCAATGCGCGTATGGACGACATAAGAACAACAGTAGGCTTTACGTACAGATGCTGTTAATGAGGGTTAGCTTTCTATTCATTCATTGTTTTGTGTCCTCCAAGAAATGGGGCTGGTGTTCTTAGAGATTAACAGTTTTCGCCAATGTGTGTATTTGGTCCAGCATTGCTTCAGTAATGCAATGGTGAATGTTTTGTGCTGACACTAAAGACTGACTAGAGCCTAATTTTTAGGATTGGTATCTTTCATGTTTAATGCCTAACACAAACAGTCCAACTTTGTACAATAACAGCTTTCCTCTAAATAAATGAAATGCTCCAATGTTGCAGTCTCATGATGGACCTGCACTATATTCGCACTAGGTGTATCACCATGAATGGCTCCACTAAGTCCACTGTTCAGTGCTCTTTTCATTAAAGATTAATCTGTCACACTAACCAACAACTTTTACTGTCCCTGTCCACCAGCTAGCTGTAGTAGGAATGGAAATGACTCTGTTGGACAGTAAATGATCTGCACAAGCTTGTTGATCCATTTCCATTTTGGGATACAACCCAGCCTGGTAGGAACCTCCGCGATTGGTTGACAATTGTCCAACATAACCCATATAATGGTCCTTTTTTCTTTTTTTGTTTTTTTTGGAGGGCAGCGGCAGCTCTGCGGCGATCCTTTTGGGATGATGTTGGCCAGTTGTCAACCAATCACAGAGGCCCGCCACTACCAAGTGGAGCGAATCCCAAAGTACGTCCCAAAATAGAAAGGATAAACCCCTCCAAAAGTAAAAAACAAGCAAATCAGTTCCTGTTCAGCAGAGAATGAGCAAACAGTGTTGGACATCTAGAATAGAAGCCCTCAATAGTTATAGGTATGGCTTATGTTATCAGACAGTTGGACAGGGATACTAGGAACCGATGGTTATGCAAGCGGTATCCATGCACATTTTCAGGTAAGGCTGTGTCCAACCATTGGAGACTGTTACACGATGAGCCAACAATATGGATCTCTTGGCTCATGGCCTTTCTCATTGTATCTAGTGCATGTGGATTCAAGAGAGAACAGAATGTCCTGAACAATGACTTGATTTGGTTCACTTTTAATACTAAGATGCGCAATTGAATGTATTCTCTTTCCTGTTTTTTTTCCCCTTGTATATCCTTCCTGTGATCGATATATTGATCGATAGTTGGTATATAGGTGACTGATGATATAATGATATACTGTAGTAGTAGTATAGCGTGTGTGTGTGTTTTTATTTAACGTCGAGGGTCGGGTATTTCCACGCCTCCTTGGAGGCGGAAGCGGTAATCCCTGGTCCCGGTGAGGGACATACGACTGGCAGATCGGAACTGCCTGTCACCTAGCTAAACTACCATCTATCATCTGAATACAGGTAGCTCCCCGCGCGGGGGCAGCTTGGGGTTTTCCTAAAGGGACACTGAGGGAAGGAAACAGAAAAGGGGAGGATGATCAAAAGGGAAAATGGAGGGGAAAGAAAAAAGGAGGGAGAAGAAGGGGACAAGGGAGCCAGAGGTAGGCCTAGAGGTTCCCAGATTTCATGCATTCAGCATCTTAGTGACGTCTGCAGATGGGTGTACAGAATTGCGATTTTCCCACCCAATCCGCGTATGCAGTGAATCCTGTCTTTTTGGTGAGACGTCTGCTACTGGTTGTTGCCCCCATGGGTGGGCTGTAGCTTTGCGGCCTTCCCGGCAAGAGTAGAAATGGGAAAGTTCTTTCCTCAGGCGACATGAGCAGGTTAGTAAGGCATCATCATGTTTGAAGCGCTCATGGTACTCTGCAAAGTCACCATGGCCGCTCCTGGCAGCTAGGAGGCGATCCAGGACTGCTCGGAGAAGGTGAAGCCCCGGTGGCTGTTTCTCTATGCCTATATCAAGGTCCTTATGTCGTTTGGGGGCATTTTCTGCCCAGAATTGTGCGAAGGATCGCCAGTGCATTTTCTGGGCTGCCCGCTTGGCGGCTGCAATTGAGGCGGGTGGAGGAGGGAGCTCCAGGGGAGCATGGCAACCCGTCTAAGCCTTCTTGTTTGCTTTTTCATTGCATTCAACGCCTGTGTGTCCAGGAACCCATTCCACCTGCACCCTGTCTGGCTGTATGCCAGGTGCTCTGGGGGAATCCAGCCACGACCGGGCAACTTCTTGGAAGCTCCTGAAAACTGCTTGGCTCGATCCTCTGGGCTGTCCCCGGAGTTGCTGTACTACTTCGAGGTTGTCCAGACAGATATGTATGTTTGTGGAGTGCTGGATTCTGGGATTCTTAAGGGCTGTCTGTAGGCCTCACAAGGCTGCTCTAGCCTCCGCGTCGAAGACCTCATGGTCGGGAAGCATTGCATGCCCACTGAAAATCTTCGTCTTGTTGTGTCCCCAGTAGCCTGCCCAGCCGGCTCCTGCGGTTGTGCCTTCTTTTCCTTTGGACCCATCTGTGTAGACGACCATTGACAGTGGAGGATGGAATTGAGCCATCGCCAGAACTCGTCCTTGCCTGTGCCTTTGGGGTAGAGGTTGGCAGCTTTTTAGGCTCCCAATTTGAGCCCCAGGGGCTTACCAACAGTGGGTCCACCTGCTCAATGAAATGGAAGTTTTGAGGACAACGGCCCGGAGTAGGCGGGTACTGATATACTGGCTTGGTTGGTGCGTGACCCGAAGGTGTAGAGGATGGTAGGCGTCTAATTGATGAGCTCTGATGGCTAGGCTCTCCGTCTTTGGTCAAGGAGTAGTTCCATGGGCGGTATGGTTGCCTCCTGGTGAAGTACGGCTGTTCGGGTGGTCCTGTAAACTGGGAGGGTTCCTAGGAGCACATTGCGGAGCTCCTGGTCCAGGCAGGCTAGCTGGGCACCCACCCCGTTGGAGATGAGTTTCTGTCTGCCTGAGATCCTGTCTCCATCTTCTCCGCCCTGGCCACCATGCCTCGGCTCCATAGCAAAGAACTGAGACCACACAGGCTATTGTCGCTTGCCTCAGTAGGGGAGGTTTGACTCCTCGTACTGTGTTCGCCAAGGCTTGAATCCCATTAGCTGCCACTTTGGCTTTGGTTGCCAGGGTCTGGGTATGTATTCTGAATTTCAGCAATGCATTTGACACGCAGATGATAGAGTAAGTATTTACACTCTCCCTGTTGAAAAGCACATGAACAGCATTTTACAATATAATGTGCAAGGGCTCTTGACTAGAGTGAGAGATAGCTGCATATGGCAGAAGTGAGAGTCCCAGATCAGCCTATGAAATCATCACAATGTGGTGGACCAAGTTCACAGTGGACAAAAGCCACACCCTTTTCTGAGTATTATTGTAGAAAATTCAACGGGCTTTGGCACACAGATAAAGCATCTTCTGTAGTTGTGTGGAAGGCTATGTTGAACATTCAGGTGCATTGAATTGATGCTGCCGGCAACTGTCATGGATAGATGCGCCGGGATCTGTACAGTTCCTTGCGCAGTGGGCTTGCCGAGCTCCATCAAATGAGTGACCTTTGCATCTGACTACCAAGTAACTTGATGTTTTCAGTGGCTAGGAGACACCGATGTTCACTCCAGTAGTAGTTGAGTAATTTGAGGTAAAAGGTCAGGTTGAATAAAATCAAATCGGATTAGCGTGTCGAAAAATTCGATTTAGGAACAGTGTATCAAGGAAGTTTGAAATAGGCAATTCGATAACAATCAAAATGCGGGATGTCTTCCCCAGTGTCCTTCTGTATCATCTCCCACTACGATTTTCAAGACAATGGGTAACAAAACGATGATCAGCGTCATGAGCGTCTGCCAGGCAACGGGAAATGTCGTTGTCGGGTATACTTCGGGGGAGCTGCAAATCTTGTCGAGAACAGCAAGCTCCTGGCATCGTTGAAGCCTAGTGGGTTGTCTGTTATACACGCCGCTTGAAGCGAAAATACGTTTTACGTAGCTACTGCAGACATGAGCTCATCCGTTTGCATGCTACGATCCAATTAGGCTCTGAACCAATTGGAAGCCGTTTTCGAGCACTCGGCTAACACAAAGATAATTCATCTTCTCTTCAACAAGAGTGGCACCTTTCCTTTGATCGTGGAGAACCTTTGTTTGACACTGACCTGATCCCTGAAAAGCTTGGTTTGGCAGGGCTCATTTCTTCCGTCAGACCCGGGGTTATTTGTGCACCGGCTGTCGCCCGTGCCAAAAGCTTAATGGGAACCCCGAGGAGCCAATTATACGCGCCTCCGTCTTTTCCGGCCCACAATTTGGATCCGTGTCAGAAGCTTTGAACTATGGAAGATCATCTAATCTACGACAGAGGCTTACCTTCCCTTTGGTTATAACCCGGGGTTAAAACGCCCACGGGTACTTCGAATGCGCCGAATACACAAATCTATCTACACTCTACATCACAGTACCTTGCGTTGACCACCAAAATATCTCAGTAAAAGAAGAATCCATTAGCGTGCAGAACAATGGGCGGCAACCAAGCAACTCGGGTCAACCCCTTCGTGGTCAATGACCGAGCCGTCGACATCCACATCACTGTGCGAGGGTCTGATTGGTACTGGACGGTGATGTCGACCATGGGCTTCACGATGTTGGTGATCATGGGGCTGAGTTTCCTGAAGCCTGCAAGCAGTCGGATCTTTTTCTACATCCTCTCTGCTGTGACCTTTGTGGCCATGATTGAACATTACAGCATGGCGTCTAACCTCGGATGGGTACCTGTCGACGTGGAGTGGCAACGGACCGATGAGCCGATTTTTGGCATCAATCGCCAGATCTGGTGGGTCCGATACTGCTGCTGGTGAGGAACCCCATCATTCTACCGTGCTATGTTGATTGTAAACTGGCGGAGATATTGCTAACATAAAAAGGTTCCTGATTTGGCCATTGATGTCATTGGCCTTGCTTTTAACGTGTGCCGCTCCGTCCGTGCACATTCTGTGGACATGCTTCCTGAGCTGCATGATGGCTGTCATGGCTCTTGTGGGGGCTGTGGTCCGCAGCGATTACAAGTGGGGTGAGGACTTGAGGTCTTCACTGTCCCAAAAATATCGCTGACGTTCGACATCTCTAGGTTACTACGGTTTCTGGATCTTTTCGTGGCTGTTGCTGGGTTATTGCCTCCTGTGGGCCCCTCGAAATTATGCACGAGCTCTGGGCCGGAATATCCAGGTAGCCCACATAATTTCAAGCAGCTGGATCTGGTTCCTTTGGATGCTGTATCCTGTCTGCTGGGGTATCAGCGAAGGGGGCAATCTGATTACGCCGGACTCGGAGTTCATCTTTTACGGTATCCTGGACTGCTGCTTGATTCCCATCACCTGCGCGGTATTTCTGGCTCTCCACTGGGGAGTCGACCCCGTGCTCCTTGGACTCTATATGCGCACCTTCAACGATCCGGTCGACGGCTACCAACAGCCCGTCACCGCAAGCGGGGCTCTCCAGGAAGGGGAAAAGGAGACACCGGATGAGACCAACATCAGTAATGGACGTCTCCAGGGAGAAGCCGGTGATACCACCGGAAACCAGCCATCGGACGCATCTCAGATGGCGTGAATCGCTCGCTCGTGATGCAAGTGAGTTTGATTTGGCACTTAGGAATTGCTTCGTACTCTCTCTTTCTGCACCCTCTTTTCATACGAGCAATTCCAATGGTGGACTTTGTTGCCTTTTGGTATGACAACATTTACTCGTGCTGCAAAAATTACGGGTTCGCAAATCAGCGAGCTTTTACTTGCACATCACATGAGTAACTAGCTAGTAACAGTAATGCAATACAAACCTAATATCAGTAACTCCGAAGCACTCCTTCCACTCTCAAAGTAGCCAGCCCTGTGTGTTCCAGACTTCAGAAAAGGGGAAAAAGGAATTACTACTGGTTCAAAGCATTTGTTGAGTTGGGAAGTGAGAGTGGCTAAAAGTGCGGGTAATCCAAGAATCAAACAGATCATTCCATAACCTTCGAGATATCACTTGGTCACTCGCATCGAGATGATATATCGGCAGGTAATTGGGGCGATGGGAAGAACAGAGCCATCTAATGCATGGTGGGAGTCGGCATGTGCAGGCATATTGCCAGAAGGCCAAGAGGCAGGCGGAAAAGGAGACGTAGTGCTGGTCGAGCCAGCTGGAGATTTGACGGGAATGGGTGAATGGTCTAACAAGCACAGAAAGAGAAAAAGAAAGCCTACATTATTCGGACAACCGACGCGTTTGTGAGATTCTCTAACATGTCGGCTACCTTCTATGCTGCAACAAGTTGACACTGAGAGCTTCAAAAACCTTGAGACATATCTCAACACACCCGGCAGACTTTTGGGCCGATGCCCTGCCATATAGGAGACTTACTGTTGTAGAAGCTCTCTGTGACAAAGAGGATGAAGCTGGCATTGATTAAAAATGAGATCATCCGCCACCACTGAAAGCCATGAACCAAGCTCCGCTCGTCAACGACATTGTGGAGCACTTGCTTTACCAACATACGAAGACGAGGTGCTGCCATGCCATCTTGGGGATTACTAGCCTCTGGATTGAGACCCGCCAACTGGTCCTCTTCCGGCTCTTGTGGGGAAAAGCGGCCTAAAGGGTGCCATCCAGATTGCTCCGGAATTCTTGGGCCAGCGTTTTGCACCACTTCACCGCCCTTGAATATGCTGGCAACCAGTTTCTGGACGACAGGTCTGCCTGGGACGCGGGAGAACGACGCTGCCGGCGCTCAGCAAACAGGCAGTCAGGACCGCTTAGTCCGGCCCAGGACGTTCGTCGCCTTCTGGTTGACCAGATACAGTTAAAGCCATAGCCTTTATATCCACAGCACCCCGGCTGTCGCCCGTCACACTGCTCCCGCCCGGAAGAATGGTTAGATCCTCCAACAAGAAAGAGGGAGGGATAGCAATGGAATATTGGCTCTCAACTTGCGGCATTTATCGCAGGCGATCCCCACACGTTGGCGTTTCATCTTGACGGTCATCCATAGATCCCATGATTCAGCCCATAAGTTGCGCCTGCTTCTGGACTCGATACATGCCGTTGTGAAGCGGGACAGGGCCACGGATGCAGCGGCGGGCGGTGGTGGATGGAGCGGATGGCAGTGGGCAACAAACTTTGTAAAAGTGGGTCCAGGTACACGTTCCGGGCCGTTCGAACTGGGGAAATTTTTATTACTTTCTCATATTAGCAAAAGGCCGTCCTCTTGGTGCCACTCCAGATTGCTGTTAGTACAGACTGAGGACCTGGATTAGGGACAGGGTAAGGATGCATTTTCAGATGAGTGTGTGCAGATTGTGGGGGAGTCGGTTGGTTTCACGGATAGCAATGGAGTGTATAGGGGAAGAAGCCGGCCACAACCAAAGTAAATGATGACATAGGATCTAGGCAAGCGCAAGAAAATGTGCCCGCTCTTCAAAGGCGCGATGCAACTATGATGGATGGAAAAGCATGACTTTAACAATATTGGTGCTTTCCGTGTCTTGATGCTTGATGCGTTCAAGGCCAAAGCGGACGGGTCGCCCGGGCCGCCAGCAATCAGCTGACAATTTCGTTTCATTTTATTCAGTTTTAGTTTCTTTATGCTTTTCGTTTTTTCTTTTCTTTTCTTTTCTTTTTTTCCTTTTTTTCCCCTAAAAAAAAAGGCGTGTTCTTAAAACTCCATAGGATACGCCTGTGCTTTCCACTCAAAAATCTGTTTTTAGTTCTTGGCCTCCACCCGAAAAGGAAAGGAGATAACAACTTAAGCAATGCGAAGTCAGCGAGTGGACAAGATAATTATGGGGACGGGTTCAAAATCGGTCGGAGAGGTGGGGCACCATGACCACTTGGAGTTCATCATGTTTGAACTACGCGATTAAGATCAGCATATCTGGGTCAACTGCTGTTCCAGCCTGGTTGTCCGGTTGAGCAACTGGCTCTATTTTACTACTTGAAACTGAATGAGCTCATTAATTAATCAGCACTTATCCCGCAAGCAAGTTTCAATGGTAGAAAGTGGGGTATGTGATGTCTTTCCACTTGAGGCAATATAAATCTCTGGTGTGTCCCCTTGTGATCCTCCTCATACATAAGCTTAACAAGATACTTTTCTATTATTTTCCTTTTTTGAACCTTCTTTCAAAATTTCTCCATAATGTCTGTTCAAGTGCAGGACGAGAAAGTTGAGCGTATGGTTGAGCGCGATCCCAATGTTACAATATTCCTTCAGCCCATCGCAGCGCCCGCAGCGCTCGGCCTGGCAGGCTTTGCTGGTTCAACATGGATCACTGCAGCTTATGTGGCTAAGTGGTGGGGTGACGAAGAATCGCCAACGATCTTCTTTCCTTTGTCGCCTTCTGGGGTGGCCTCGGCCAGTTCATTGCAGGTCTCTTTGGCTATGCAGCAAGAGACACATTGGTCGCGGTGGTCCATGTTCTGTGGGGAAGCTTTTGGATGAGCATCGGTCTTCTATACCTTCTGGTAGTATGTCTTTAATATATTAGAATATCGAGCAGGGTCCGTCGATATTGATAGGCTACGGGGGCTTTACCGTCTCATCCGATTGACGAGCATTTTCCTGAACTCGCTTCCTGGTTTGTTGTCTTAGCCTTCTTTACCTGGTCTGCAGTAAGCCTTCTCCCTGGTACAAATGTTTGTGTATTCAGTCTTGAGGGTTGACCAAAACCAAGGCCTTCGCATCTTCTGCAAGGGATATGATCCTGTGTGGGGTCTTGACGAGTCTCGCGATTGGCACAACAATCGCCATCTGCCTTTTTGCTTATGGGACTGGGGTTGGGACAGCAATGAAGGCAGCCGCCTACTTTTGGATCATCAGTGCAATCCTTGCATGGTGGCGTGTCACAGTGTACTTAATAGAGGAAGCTTTTGGCAAGTCGGCAATAACAAAGGCTTTCCCGATTTTCCGTACGCGGGCGGAGAAAGGCAAGCCACTGGTGGCTCCTGGATTTGGAGAGCCTGGAGTGAAGCGCGGCATGCCTGGTCTGATCTAGGAAGGCCTCAGGAAGTGCGCTAAGAATATGTTCCTTGCCTAAATCTCATCTACATGCGTGTCCATACTGTTGTTACAAACCAAGCCTTGCCGGAGAGCTCCCAATAGAGCGACAGGTCCGTGTTGATTATATAAGTTTGGGATTACGTCAGCACTAAAAATGAATGCGTCTAATTATACTACATCTGAATATCGTAAAGGACATGCTTTTGAGGACCTTATGTGGCCAGTTGTGTTGCATTTATTGCACCGGCTTGGTGCTCAACCGCGCTGGGTTGCCTGGGCTTCAGCTGTTACAAATCAACCGGGTTCCCGCTTAGTATTTGAGCTTGGGAGGGATCCCGCTTTGGGCTCGAATTGGCTCAATAGCTGGCAAGGTTCAAGAAGTAATTGCGGAGCCCCATCACGCTTTAAACGCCAATGTGAATGAAAGTGAACAAGTATAAGAGTACCTTGAAGAGTGTCCAATATATGTAGGCATGGGGGGAGCCTGTAAACCTGAGAGAAAACGCCTGTACAGGTTAAGAAAGGAGATTGATCTTTCTGAATGAGTAACTTTCGTTGCTCTCCAACCTTCCTTAAGGCTTCATGTGATACCCAGCCCAGACAACCCCATATAAAGTACTAGATAGCTCAAGAGGAACTCGGAGTTGTTGCTTTGCTTGGTTCGATTGTAATTCTGAAGTTGATTAAGAGCAAGTTGAATTGCCTTCCAGGTATAAGGTATCAAAAAGGTCAAATGTTGATCTTTTTTAAATGAGACTTAAGAAGTTTGTGAATTCCTTCAACACGTGAGGTTGTTGTATTCCCAAAATGGGTTGATTAGTCTACCCAGGCCCTCACGAGCTTCTCCTTGAATGGAATAAGCCATGTGGCTTTAATATAACCAACTTCATCAAGGTATTCAGAGGGATACTTTAGTTCAAAATGTAGAAGGTGTTCAGTATACTCTTCTTCAGCAGATGAGTTAACGATCGAGAAGCAGGACCCATAGAATTCTTTCCACTTTTCAGCTTCTAGGAAAGCTGGCTGGCATCAAGCAAGAACCGCCTTATATGCATGCCAAATACAGATAAGCATCGTAGAAGAGAGAAAGAGAGTTGAGGCTGCATTTATACATGCAAGACAGCGATCTGTTAAGATAATCGATGGTAGAGTAGTATCATGTTGTTCAATATAGTGACTTCAGTCGCTCAAGAGCCCATGCATAGTCAGCCTCTGTTTCACCACTAAGAAGAGCAAATGCAATACAGAAGGATCGCTGGTAAGCATCGATGCCAATCATATCGAGAAGGAGCATGCCATATTTATTGGTTTTATATGTACAATTGAGGAGGAGGACTTCGGGATAGGCTTAAAGATAGGTGAGAGAGTCAGGATATACAAAAAGTGCCGCTATAACTCGCCCATCTGATGTAAATTGCATTCGATTCCAAAAGCCCTCTTTATCGAGTTGGTTGGCTAGGGCATGAATTGAGCTCTGGCCTTTATAGGCATCTCGGCGTACATCTGCAATCTGATTATAGATACCTTGCCGTGTAGCTAGAGAACCACTCTGCCGTACGAGAGCCTGCATCTCTTTTGGTGCAATACCAGCTTTTGAAAGGCTTCCAAGTTGTGAAGTACCTCTAGATAGTTGCCGATGTACTGAATGGCACATGGGTGTCGACTCTGTTCATGATTATGTACAGAGCAATGCTGATTAGGACGGTGTTTTAGAGTCCAGCTGCCATCGAATAACTCTTTAGCTTTGACTGGAAAGGGACAGCCAGTGCCTCGAGTAGTTGTCTTTCTCTGGCGCTTCTTTTTGCGTAGGTGGGAGGCATACCCGATCACAGGTGTATATGATCATAGATTTTCCATCCTTTTCTTTAGTCGATCTCCGTGCAACAAATGCATAACTCCTAGTCATAGCCCATGTATTAGTCGATACAGATAAGGCTCTCGAGAGTCATAAATTTGCTGAGGAGGGAGATCCATGGCTTGATTGACGCTAGGAGTTACTATCGCAGGCGCGAAGTTGACGATTATAGTGTGTAGTGGATCGGGGAAACCGGAGGAGCTGATTATCCGACTGCACGAGGCCGACAATTCTGGCCAGGCTAACCAGGGTATAGAATAGAATAGAATAATAAAACGTATAGAATCGCTATATATTGAGTGCTTGAATTCTTGAGTGTGTACATGCTGGCAACTATATGAGAATTCGCTAGACGGACTAATTATAGTCCGACTATCCGAAGTCTGAATCTTATCATAGCGCTGACATGACTAACTAACGCTACATGCTTATGATCCTTCCGTTGCCTTGCCTTCCCTCTCTTTATACTATGCTCTGGCAGGAACTGTTTAAACACCATGTATGCCCGGCCTCTTCGATGTGCCTTACCAAATTATCGGGCCCAGGCAAAGTCCTTGAGGGGGCCGCTGTTTCAATTATGTTTGTCACGAACAAATCCCCCGAAACCAGCCGGATTACGTTCTATACATCTCTGGCAGACGATGCAGCATAGGTGCTTGAGCGCAAACCAAGTGATCCGTGCTGCAGCAAGCAGTAGCACAATACCGAACCTGGAGAGTCAGAGCGAGATAGCAGACCAAGTTCACAATTTATCACTTCAACTCTCTCAACGACCAATGGACGGAAATGCGTTGATGCGGTACACCCTATATAGCAAGCATGGGTTGGCTTCTCATATTGGAGAATTGCCGAAACTTGGCATTGCCGAGAAATATGGTCTGTCCACGCGAGATTTGCGAGTATTCGATCTGCCGTCCGGTGGTTCCCCGCATATTTTGGTCCGGGAAAATACCATCTTGATCCATCTGTTTGACTTGCGGTTGCTGGTGCAGGATGACCAAACTCTGCTGTTTCACATTGCTGCGGACTGGTCAAATCCTACGTATACGCAACATGAAGATCCTGGCGGGAACAACCAATGGCCTCATACCATTATGCCTGGCAAAAGCCCCAGCAGCATTTCGCTTGTTTTCAGCCACAATTTCGAAGAGGAAATCCGGAACGGCCAGGGAGTCGGGTTTTCTACCAGCCAGCCTTATGAACTGCGCGTGATGGAAGCAGCGCTGGCGTCTGTGACATCGGTGCTTGAAACAGAATATCTGATCCTTGAGAAGAGGGTGTCGGGTGCTTTGCGGTTGACAAATTTAGACCTACCGGATCGAGAAGAGAGCCTCATCCACACTGAACTCCACATGATTCCCGACTTGACCCGCAAACTTGCAGGTATCGAACAACGTGCGCGCCAAGTACGAAATGCCATACAGGAAGTGTTAAACGAAGACGAAGACATGGCGAACATGCACCTCACAGACAAACGAGCTGAAAAGCCCCATAAGCTGCATGACCACCAGGATGTCGAGTACTTATTTGAGGCGTACTTCAGGACCAGCGATTCCGTAGTCCAGGAAGCGGCCAGTCTGATAGAGAACATCCACCGGACGGAGGAAACCATTCAGTCGACGCTAAGCGTGCGTCGGAACCAAATCATGGTGTTGGAGGCTAAGATTGAAATCTTCATGCTGGCATTGGCGTGGGGCACGCTTGTCGCCGGCTGGTACAGTATGAACGTGATTAATTATTTCGAGGAGAGTTCTCTATATGTTCCTGGATGTTTCCTGAAGCACCTACACTCAATAGAAAATTAGCTGGAATAATTGTGTCTGGCAGTAAAGTGTAGTAAGATGTTGCCATCGTCGTCCGTGTCGTGTAGATTGGCCCTCAATGATACTAAAGCATTCATATCGCGGTATAAGATTGCAGTTGTGGATGCCTCATACTTAAAGAACAAAATTCCCTCTTGTAATAATCTCCGAAAAATATCAGGTTGATTTCTCTCCATTGCTAGACAAATCGGGCCGTATTCAAGAAGTCCGTTAGGGTAAGGTCTGCCAACCAGGTAGATAGGCGCCTGTATCACAATTCTAAACTGTATAAAAGCATAGCTTTCTATTCGCCGAATGGCAGCGGGTATCAAGCCCTTGTTATCGGCGACCTATTCTAGGAAACACAGTGAGCGGTACGGAGTGAATATGCAAACATATGGAGACCTGATGGAAGATCCGGCAGGGGCACGGTCCATTGCAGGATTGGTACTACTATTCTTGTTCAGTCGATAGACTGTCGCCGCCGGCGCTCTGACGGTTTGGAAAAACAGCGAGTCATCTTAAATTACTTAACAATCCAACTACCTAGGCTATGATTTGAATGCCAAAGACTGGAGTGAATTATAATGTTCTTGGATGTTGGCATAAATTGTACCCTATCTTTGCTGACCAGTTTTTCTGACTTTTTTCTTTCGCAAATAGGGCCGGATTTTAAATCAAATCAGGTAGCAAAAGGCGCTACTCCCCCTTGAGACAGAAGTACCTCCAATGGTTGGAAATAAAAATATCCCGTTTTGCCAGGACTAACATAACTACTTTATCGCTTTAGAGCCCCCGAACAGGTCTCTTCCAAGCTAGAAAAATTGATCAGAGATTTTGTCAAGTTACACTTTGAGAGCCGAGATATGGCCTGCGTGGCCCACAAACACATCTTGTCTGCATTGGCGTTGAGGTGGGCAGAGCAGCCCATGAGTAATGGGATGAGACTTCTCATTGCAGCCGGGAGGGGGGAGGGGGGAGTTGCATAGGAGTATTATGGTAGGGTTACCTACTCGATCTCTACCATATAAACAAACGATGACGCTCGGAATGGCTTTGAATATGGAAATACGGAAGAACCTGCAATATTGCTTAGGGCCCGGCCCGAATGACCGCAGAAAATTAGGCTAGATACGGTTTTTATGAATTCATCAGTTTTAACCTACGATATCCCTAGTGCTGGAATGATCCATGCGGGATCAGTTTAGGAGATATACCATAGCTACACAGAGCAATATTTTTTGGCCTCTACAAGTTCTTTCTACCATATCAGGAAATTGCTACTATCAATAACCATTTCTAAAAAGGAAAGGAAGAGAAGCATTCAGGATCAATGATAAAAGAGGAATACATGATTTATTAGACACTTGAAACAATAACTTAGATACAGATCAAAATCAGGAGATAATGAAGAGATATTACAACATTTAAAGTCATAAGAGCGCGACAAACCCTATATATTGCCATATATAAAGTCGTTGCAAGCAGTTGATATCGTTTGTAATTGGAAATGGTCGGACCGTTCGATAAACGGCAAATACAGCAACCTGTTGACCACTATCAACCGTCCTTCTGCGACTCCATAAGCCGCTCCTCCAACGACGGCCTGTGAGGCGGTTCTGGCTCTACTGGCTGAGGCGCTGCAACTTCACTCAAAGGGCCGTATGTATCATCGTAGTGTCCGTTACCTTCCACTCCTTGGTCTTGTTCTTTTGGACGGGGGGGTTGATTTTCGCTCTGATTTTGGCGCTGACTTTGGTTTTGGTCCTCTGGCTCGGCGTTTGCGCTCCGTTTTCGGTGGGACAGGGAGTGGAATATGGACTTTAGCTTGTCTTGGAGGGCCATTTTTGATCGGGAAATATTTAAATATTGGATAGAGTGGACGTTAGATGGATAGCATCGGTTTTTATTTCTCCGGTGCTTCCGTTTTTCCCGATATAGCCGGGCAAAAACGTCATAGAAACAGAAGTAAATAAATCACATCGTCTGCACTTGTAATTAAGAAATCTTAAAATATATCTATGTCCCCATGTACTGCCAGCCTGGTCCATTCGCTCGGGCTCAAAATGGAACCTTTGCGTGCGCAGTCAATCAAAGACTTTGAAACAGGTCAGGAGGGCCCATTTTCTTGATGGACAGATAGTATCACTCTGGCTTTACATCCCCTTGTTCGCGGATAAACAGCAGAACTTGTTGCATATGATTGTGGAGATCCCTCGCGGGATGAATGCGAAGATGGAGGTAGGTGTGCTTTCATTTTTCTCTGGTGGTATAGAGGGTGCGCGGTAACATGCCAACAATATTTTAAGATATGCAAAGAAGAATGCCATAATCCAATCAAACAGGCTGTTTTGTCGAATGGCAAACCATGAGAACTCACAAATATACTCCTGTTTCGTTGATATCTGTGTAACTACGGCGCATTTCCCCAGGTGAGCTCCTTTTCACATTCAGGGTACTCTCCGACCTAAGCTTAGGGGACGTGCTGTGAATATACCTGGGAAGATCCCAACATTGCAGACAGCGAAACCGGAGTCAACGGCGACGACCACCTGTTAGATGTCTGCGAGATCAGCACTACGACCACATCCGCGTCATGCGGACAGATAAAAACGGTGAAACCCCTCGGCGCCCTCGTGGTTATCGACCAAGGAGAGACGGACTGGAAGGCTATCGCAGTCGACATTACCGACTACACATATCGGTACTCACACGGAGTACATCACATTATTAAGGTTTACACTGGGTATAGGAGTCCCAGGTAAGCTCTAGTATCTCGTGATCAGTTAACTAGCACAGCAGGTTACTATACGAGCGAGTAGAGGTTGTGAAAGTAACCTGCTGTACTAGTTAACAGGTTCCGAGATACTGGGGCTTACCTGGATATCTTATCCAGCATATCCTTAACAATATGGTGTATTTCAAATGAATAGGGAATGAGGTGATCAAAATTCCTGGTTGATCCGAATTATGTAATATGGGTATCAGCCCCCAGTCAGGCGTTGAATGAACAATGAATAAGTAATGCCTTGTAGGTAACAAAGAGACAAGTAAAGGCCAACCGATGTATGTATACTAAGGCTGTAAGTTAGGTGCAAACGAGTCGAACTAGTCAAAAGTAACCAATGGTAAAAGACTATCGATTGCAAAGAACTAATCTAAGTACATGAATGAGTGTCCTTATATACCTCTAGTTCTTTCTGCTGGTATACTCCATGGTAGGTTGTTGGTATATGTTTGGTATACAATATACCGCCGATCCTTATCTCTTCCTGCATACCCGTATACCAGGTCACGTGTGTCTCAAATCCTTGTCCTTGTTTCCTTCGTAGAGTATCATCCAAATGTTCTGCCCATTTCTCCCGGCGCTGTCACGTGAGACTGTTGCGGCTTAGTCTAACGCTGCCTAAGAGAGATCAATCTCTATTCTATCTATTCACTTCAAAAACTGGACAACAGGTGCTTTTTAAAGTATCTAAGAAAAAATAATATTACTACTAGAAAGTAACTGCTAGGTACTGAAATAAAAAAAAAATAAAAATAAAAACCGTTCTTTCATTTCCTCTCTCTTGTGTTCATACTCTTACCCTCTCTTCCTTACATTTTATTCTTAGTGTCTTCGATTCATTCACTATTTCTGTTCATTCACGGTTTTCAGTCTATTCACTGCTTCAACCCACTAATTCCTGTTCAGACTGATTTTCCTATTTTCACCATTCTACAGGCTTCTTAGCCATCTATCAATTAGCCCTTAAATGCTATATAGGGTTATAGGCACCACCCCATCATGTTCCCCATTTTAGCCATCTCTGAGTGAGAGCTTTCCATGTGACCAGAACAGAGCAAATCCCATGTATATTGACCCCATCTGATATAAATGGGTGGGTAGAGCAAGCACAGTCTTAGACTGGAAGATGCTCTATAAAATGGAAGACATCATCTGATGATGTGATGATATCTTCTCAATGATGATGTGGTGATGTCTTCCCATGTAGAAGGTCATTGTGATGGTAGAAGATTTCTGCAATGAACAAAATAGAATGGGCGCAAATCAAACAAGATATCATCTGCCACCAAGGAAAGTCATGGACTAAGCTGCATTTGTCGACAACGTTGTGAAGCAGGTGGGCTGTCTGTTGGGCTTCATAGATGCAATTCCATTCTGCCTGTGAAATGCAATGCCTTTCCTGATGAAGAAGATTCATAAAAGATGGACTGTTCGTCTGCAGTAAAGGAAAACATAAGAAATCCCCGTGGGTCAGTGCACTTAGATGATGGATTTTCACCGCGAGCATATTCCGCTTCGATATCTCAGCCACATGAAACACTCAAACCAAAGGGTGTATGAGGCAAGAGGCAACAGACCTGGCGTTTGCAAAAGATAAACCTTTCAAAGGCGCGCCCCAAGTCGAACCGCAAGTGACGTAGAAGGGTTTTACCTTGAACTCGTCCAAGCGTTGATCAAGCACTGAAGCAGCATAAAGCATTTGGTCCAGGTACGAACCAATCAGGGAATGGCGATATAGCTCCTGAATGACCAGGCCAACAATATGAGAGAAATGGATGACTTTCAGAAAATAATTCATCAAAAAGGCAGGTGAGCAAGCGGCGCCCATTAAAGATGCCTCATCCATGGCTAGGTCAAATGGGGAGTTATCCTTGACAGAAGACAGGTCCACATGGAAGCCTGCCTCATAAATAGCCATCGGGCGCCCAAGTTGGAAAGCAAGCAGTCGATCCAAGACATACATTGAATACCAAGTGCGCCGCCAATGCACACGGTTCAACATCCATGAAGCTTTGGGGTTGCAGCTTAGAGCAGATTCTACATGGAGACCAATGCTTTGTCCCATGCGAATGGCAAATTCCAGGATATTCCAGCATCTATTTGGCAGTTGAATAGATGGTTCCCGTGACAGCATAGAAAGCTGAAGGAAGAACGGCGCTTACCTATCTGTGTGGCAAATGGCAAGGAGGAAAAAGCATTGCACTATCAAAACCCAGATATCTGTCAGGAAACAATATACCCTCAGCTCTCGCGAGAAGTAGAATCCTTGTTCGAAATATCGGAAATGGTCATGGAACCCTGTATCTTTTCCATGCGGTGAAGATGTTTCATAGGACCCAATGGCAAATATAAAATATAAGGGGTTGTCAGCATCATGAATTTCATGACTTTGCATTCCAAGATGGATATGCTCAGGTGGCCTTACTGAACAATGCCAGCCACGGTCAATATTCAGGATTGCCATGATCTCCAGCCTGAAAACGCTGGAATTGCTCAAGAAGCACCGGCTTATACAAAATGGGTAGGCAATATGAATCGTCGACTAATAGATATCCACGTATTTTCGCGCTTCGAATCGACCGGGAATTGATAGAGAACGAGTTAAACTGCTAAGCTTCTCATGCGTGGTTCTGGCTGTGATAATCAGTGGCTTCACCTTTCTTTTTGCAGTGGATTACATCCACGGATACACTGATGAACACTGTAAATAAAATGAATATCGCTTGATTTACCAACATTGGTGATACCATTGCTCCAAGAGTGCTCTGCTGCTTGCCCTCTTTCCGGCTACATGCAAGCTGCAGCAGTTCATCCTTGGCATCATCTGGAAAGTGATTTTGAATAAACTGAATACTTATATCAATGGCTGCTTGTCGAGAGATATCTAGCTTGGGCCAAATCTCCTGTATCAGTGCTTCGCACGATTGCATAGCTTTCTTGTATGCTGGCAGGTGATATGTTGCCTTAGTCTCAGGTGACACTGGAGAGGTGGTCTCCCTGAACAGCTCACCCGTACCAGTCAAAAACTCAGGGACACCCTTTCTTTGCGCATATGTCAAATACATTTGGAGCCATAGCCTTTGCACCTGACGCAAACTGGCTGCTGCCCGTTGCTGTGCACCATCAAAACGTTAGATTGAGAAATATAAGCGGTGTAAAGACAGGCGTCCGTCCAACGTCGGCTTTCAAAACACGGCATTTACTACATGCAGTATTATCACGTTGGCACTTCATCTTTATGAATTTTCAACTCTGGGAAGGTGTTCGCAGGGTTATGTTCTAACGCAGAAGTGCGAAGTTGGCAACATGTTTCGGCGGCCGCACGCAGGACTGGTTATGGTTAGCCTATGATCTCATCTCGATATGTACAGTGACCAGGAACTAAGGGCAATACAAACCAGCATAGAAATCCCGTTAGTAGTAGGTCTCCGTTGATGACAGCTTATTGTTTCCCCTTCTGTGTCCATAGTTCCTGTTAGGTGACTGACCGGGCCTACCGGGCCGACCGGGCCGTCGTAGCAGGATGGCCTGTGCAAAGACGACATTCTGCATTGTAGCCGGGCCTTTTTGCCCCAATGCCAGCATCCAATCACAATACTAATTTCTAGAATCGGTTTCCACCCTATTTGCTGTGGAATTGCTCAGCATGCCCAATGTCCAACACAACGCATCTATCTTGTGGCCAACACATCTCCCAGCAGGTCAACCATGAAAGCCCTGAATCAACACCTTTCCCCAGTTGTGCGACTTCAAAGGAAAGGGATCCCCCCTCATCTGAACTCAAGACCAACTTGGATGAGGTTGCTGCACCACCGCCAATCCCTGACCAATCTGAGGAATTCATTTGCCATGAAGAGTATCTGGGGAATCAGCACTCACCGAATACACAGCTGAAGGGGGATCTGAAGCAGCCAGTTGCTGTGGCCAAACACCATGAGAGATTGAAAGCAAAACAATTTCAGTCCAAATTCTTGCGGACAACCTACATTGTCTCCTATTTAACTTTGTCTTCATTCGCCGGCACTGCGTTACAGATGGCCATCGAGAGCCTAACTTTTTATCCTGGCACGCCAGTCAACACAGGTGTTTATGGGCCAACATAGGAGGCAGCCTTATCATGGGGTTTTTCAGTGAAGACAAAGAGCTTTTTCGTTTCAAGGAAATGAAGTGTAATTATCCGACGGCAGTGACGCCCAGACCGCCTGCAATTGCAAATACCACTGCACTCATAATCAGTGGTTCTTTGCTACTCCCTTGATATAAACTCACGCCACGCTGGACGCGTACTTCTGTCCTCCATCTTCATAGACGGCCACCGGCACAGAAGCTAAAATCTCATGTAGCACGCTCCCGGCGTCGACAAAGCGTTCTTCATTTTTGAAGTCCGATTATAGATGCTCGACATAAGGCAGTTCTCGATGGGAAATCGCGGCACGCGGATGCGATTGCACTTCGTTCAATAGTGATGCTCAGCTTTTGCAACAGCATGCAGGTCGCCTTGACGATTAAACCATTACGCAAGTATTGTAGTAGCGATATAATTATAAATAAGCTTTAATCAATGTGGAGATAGTCGGATTTAGTGCATTATTTAGCTGGCGGATGAGTGGATGTTGTTTTCTGTCTCCGCAAGATCGAATATTAACTAGAGAAATTGCGAGAGAGCTAAAGCAAGAAAACAAGGATCTTTAACCTCATTTACATACTATCGTCTCTGTTCTGCGCTTGACCGGAAGCCCTTCCCAATTGACGATCAAGTCGGCTGACTTCGACACCAGATGTAGGAAAGCTTTCAACGCTAATCGAGCAGACCATCCGAGAAGCTGATATCAGGGACAACATGCCGTGGTGCAAAATGCGACTATTGCTATAAAAAAATAAAAATAAAAATAAAAAATAGTCCATATGCAGTTCAGTCCCAGTTTGTTGACAACATGCTGGGAGGCCCTCGGGCCAGAGAATTTGTATACAAGGTATCAAAGTCAAAATTGCCTTAGTTCCTTTCAGGATCATCTAGGTAGTGAAGTCCAGTGTAGATACGCCCGTTATCATTCAACTCCATTAGATCTTTTCGGTGGAATTCGGTCCCTCTACACATGGCAGTCCAAGTACAACATGAGTAACTAAACAGAATTAAGATATCTGAAGCGGGTAATAATATTTTCGTCACATAGTTGGGGATGCCGACTTGATTTCATTCTTCCGTGAAGCAAACAAGTTGTTTTCTGAAGAATTTAGTCAAGGTTATGGAAATACTTATTTACTGATGGCGTAGTTATTTTATGAGGACTTATTCGGGATGTATATTTAGACAACAGAAGGCGACAGGTCCTCTTCTGATTTGCATCCCTCCATACTCTACAACAATGGCATCTCAGGAAAGCTTCAAACTCGACACTGGTGCCCAAATTCCCGCTATCGGGCTTGGCACCTGGCAAGACGAAAATGCCCAGGAGACAGCGATCCTTGGTGCCCTCAAGGCAGGATATCGCCACATTGACACTGCAAGATGGTACTGGACATCTTAGGTGCACCAACTGTGGCTGACGATATTAGCTATGGCACTGAGCCAGCCGTTGGAAAAGTCATCAAACATAGTTGTGTGTCTCGGGACCAAATCTTGTTACCAGCAAGCTGTGGAATAATAAGCGCTCCCCAGGAGACGTTGCTCAGGCGTTGCAAGATACTCTGAATGATTTGGGCTTAAGCCTACAAGAATTTTGAAATATTGCGACCCTGAGCTATCCATGGCCATCGTCGCTAAATTTCATTCATTTATCCTTCATTACTTTTATCATAGCGAATTTATCTTATGAAAGTGATACGGGAAGAATTAAAAATTTGCCAGGCACGAAACCGCGTCTCTGTCCATTGATCCACCCAATTAAGATCGTAACCCCCATCACTGTCTTGCTCGACGGCCCCGAAAAAAGCCGGGCTGACATTTCCGTTGACAATGAGTCTCACGCGTAGATTCTGGCTATCCCTGCTAGAATAAGTTTCCATACCTACATGGCCTAAATATGGTGCAAGATGTGAAACTCGCCATCGCCGATCCTCGTCAACTTTTTCCAAACTTGGCTCCCATCCCTTTTTGAAATTTACACCCAGCAGACAGCATAAGTATAGGACTTCTTCACGATGCGTAAATGCAAGTTGGAGAGGCAGATCAGGACGACGAGACCGAGGACGCCTTAAAGCTGTTATAGCAGCTCTCACCCAGGGAATTGCGTAGAACCCCGGTGTTTTCGTGCCATATCCTTCACTGAAGTGATATTTGACATCCCTGAGATATTCAAATCCCGCCCAGTCATCTTGCTGAAAACATCCATTGAATGGACTGGGTCGTTGAGCTACAGCATCATAGTAATGAAGCAGTTGCATTGAGTAGATGTCCTTCGCTTGAAGGGGGACTGGTCCAATCCAATCCCGTTTGAGCCGTTCATAGGCAGAGCGAGTCGTGACTTGCATCAATCTCTCAAATTTGTCATGTCCTGCTGTTTGGTCGACAGTGAAAGCAGTATGCCAGCAGAGATTATCACAGCTCTCAGTCCCTTGTTCACTGTGCAACACTTGGACCTTGCTATTGACTTGCTGGAGATGATCGCTCGGTTGCGCAGTAGCACTGGTCGTCTTCCCTACCTAGTCTCAGTACAAACCGAAAACATGCAGTACCAGGAGTTATCGTACATACCAGCGAATGCTTCGGCAAAGGTTACTGCAGAGAGCCGACAGCGCGTTGCAGAGTCCGTCCAGACGTCTAGTGTAGGATTTCGATGACAAGATGGAGGGATCAGCCACTGCTTATATCTGGCCCGAAATGTTCTGCCCAAGTCTGAGCATTGCTCAAAGCCTTCCTGGGAAACCATTCCCACATGTGCCTCAGTTATCCAGCTCTGATAGGAGGATAAAAAGGACAGTCCTCCTGCAACAAAAGGACGGCCCGCTTTTTGGAGTGAATGTAGCTTTTGCAAGAATGGCGCTATATATCCTACATAGTCGTGACGAGACACCTCAAGAATTCCGTGACGGAACAGATAGACGGCTGCATGAGTCTCCTCAGACTTCGGCGGCGGCTGCTTGAAAATGCTGCTATATGGAGAGATAGCGGCGAGATGTCTTTGGAGGGATGAAACAGGACGTATGATATGCGACATTGATGGTGTAGACTCGGCTCCAGTTATTCAAAGCTATATAATCAAATGAGTAGCATCATGCGAGGTTGTTGACTAGGCCTGATGGATAGACAGTTCGGCGGTCCGACAGAACGTCCAATAAATCAAGCATACGTACCTACTCAAAAAGGCTCCGGTCCGTGCGGGCCGGCCATTTACAGTTAGTATATCTATTTACCGTCGGAAATTGAATTTTCCACAGGAGGTATCCACCGATCTATCCTCGTGAAAACCCAGGTCCCGGAGCAAGGCATACGACGGGCAGGTCGGGGCTGCCTGGCTAGGGCTTGGATCTTAATTTAGGTACAAAAAGCGCCTCCCACACGGAAGGATGTCTAATAACGGTGAGACCCCCTGGGTAGGCTGTAAAGTCGAAAGGTATAGGGGACCTCGGCATTTACCTGACCTTCTTTTTTATTAATTCAACCTGGCCACCAAAAAGGGAAAAAAAAGAAAGAAAGAAAAGAAAAGAGAAGAAAAGAGAAGAAAACATAGAAAAAGACACGTCCAGGCTCGGGGAAAACCTGCGAGATAGATACTTGATATGGACAACCGGCAGGCTAACTAGGCTTGGTGTCTGTACTAGTGAACCATTGGCCCTTTCTGACTAGTTACTTCCTTTCCGGCTCATTTCACCACTTAAGTGCTAGGCACGTGTTTCCAGGGGATGATTGCATATCTTACGTTACCACCAGTGGCCGTTTTATCTGCACCCAATCTTATATCTAGCATCTTAGCTGTGGCGTCCAGAAATAACAAGAGTGTTTCGATGTGAAACTGGTTTGCTCGTCCCTGTAGGTACTCTTGAAGCTGTGAAGAATGACATTAGTGACTCCAGCTAGGATGACTTCCTCAAGCTATCCCCTGAGACAAGATGCTAAGAGCCATATATACGACTTGCGCGAGAAATGAAAATAAGCTCGTGGAATTTCGCAAAGGAAACTACCTCACAAAGAGGACGGTCACTTCTTCAGAATACGCATCTGCAGTTTCCAAGCTTCCAAGATTCCAAGCTTGATCATGTAAACCGAGCGACTTCGGTTGCCAAACCTTCACCATCAGTTGGTTTTATGTGCCATGTAGACATGTAAAACGTGGTAGCTGTGAATGCGTGTTTGGCATATATCTGATTTCACATCGGCAGTCATTAAATGAGTCAGCAGAGAGAATATAGTTGTCACCCATAAGGAGTCACGTCCGAAATTCGATTTCGCGTGGCAGCTGAGGTGTGAGATTTTCAATGCCTGGTGTTTATTGTCAGTGTTGAACATTAGATAATCATCAAGGGCGTCATAAATCCCATTCAAGGTCCACGTGAAGTGGCATTGCTAGCTGATGGTAGATAATATATTGATAAATTCAGTCTTCCATCGTTGAATCTCGTTTGCTGGCTTGGCTGGTTTGGGTCTTTGAAAGCGGCGACGATGCGCAGCGTTGGCAGATCGACGGCGACAATGAAGAGTTCAACGAGGAGCCAGGATCCGATGGCATGTTGGAGTTGGTTTTCGTCCGGAGGGGAACCGGCTGAATGATGGGTGGGGTTTCTGGATACCGTAAAACTGGGGACGCAAAACAGGCTTATAAGTTGTCAAAGGTAAGAATAACATATAGAATGTGCCTTTGAGGGCCGATGTTGCCAGAAACAGCTACCGAAGCAGCCGTATTTGGCTGCTCTGGCCCCGAAAGCTAAACCCAAATGCAGCAGCCTGCTGCTTTAGATCGCGAAAATTACACCAGCGGCACTGTAACGGCGTTACACCGTCAGCCAGAGCCACCCACCCACTGCAGATCCCAATCCCTCGGTGTTGCACTGCTGAGTTGCCTCAGTAGCTACACCGAGAGAAAGTTGTAGAAGCACCAAACGAAATGGAATACAGAGATGATTGGCTCGCTTGGTTGATCAACGCGCTTGGGTACTAGTATGTTAACTAAAACTCTTCTCTTTCATCCTTTACACGTTCTTCATTCTTCCTCAGCCATCACAATGGCTTTCCACTCAAGAAGGTGTCACCTTAGAATGTATGTTCTCCGTTCATATTACAAACACATTTGTCTGCATACAGACATAAGGGTTTGAGTATGAGAGAGGCCATAACATGCTCCACTGGAGTAAGCACATAAGGTTAGTATATATTGGCAGTTTAGTGTTTGGAAATAAGTCTATGTATATGAGAGGCAATCGGTCCCCACTGTATATCGGCTTTGAAGTTCCGGTATGGCATCCAAGGAAGTTGGATATGTACTCTGCCACGTCACAAACAGCAGGGTAATGACAACTGTGCAGGTAAACGTTTCAGTGACTTGGAGACTATCTGCAGTATGATTAACCCCAAAGCAATTTAATTAGTGACACATGATTGAAAACTGGGTGCAGTTTGGACTTGGCAACAGCAGGTTTGAGGTGGTAAGCAATCATGATTGGCTGTTAGTGAGTTAGCCAATTGCTGCACAGCAACCTAAGTTGGTTTGCATCTGGTGACATAAAGCACTGCCTTGGAACCTACCATCTACATACCCCACCACCTCAAGTTCAGGCAGATGTGATGAAAAAGAAGAAAAGAACAATACCTTCAGTCCTGAATAAATCTCCTCTCATTAATTTGCATGAATCTATATTTCTGCAAGCCATGAGTACCAATATGCTGAAGGAACAGTTGCTATCATACTTTGAGTTGGTTGTTTCTCACTCCCAAAATTTGATATATTTAGACTAATCTCATACCAGTTTTCTGGACTTAGATACTATATCTCTCCAGGCAGGCTAATCAGAACAATTGTTCAAAATCCATCAAAAACTAGTTGGGTCCAAGTGCAAAACCATGGTGTTGGCATTTGAAAGAGGGTTTGAGGAGGAACAGAAAGGAGTCTATATATTCAAGGACACATTAGAGGGAATACTAGTACAGTTCATCAAGTGGGCTTATACAAGTGACTATCCAGCTGTTATAAGTGCAATTGAATCTATGGAAACAAAGACTAAGGAAATGGGAAATACCAAAGCTAATATCAAGGAGGAAAATACCATGACTGTAATAGAAACAGACTTTATCTTTAAAAACCACCTATTACTAGTGCATATCCATCTTTATATTTTTTGCAGCATTTATTTAATTCCAGATTTGCAGGACCTGGCTCTTGGCAAGATGATGGTGTGTTTCACAGATTTGGAGAAGCCTAATGATCTTGACATGCAGTTTGCAGTTATTTCCATGTTATGTGTATTATTTTGCAAGCTTCCAACATATGACCCTCTTTTGGACTGGATGGCTCAATATGCCATATATTCCATTGACAAGCTGAGAACACAAGGGTCTTTCCATGTGTCACAACCTGTACTCTCTCATTTTGTAACCTGCTGTACTAGTTAACTGATCACAAGATACTAGAGCTTACCTGGGACTCCTATACCCAGCATAACCCTAATGCAATATAGTGTGGATGACAATGTATATTCCTTGTGAATATACTGAAATATATAGTATGAGTATCTGCTCTCAATCAGGCCAATAAGAATAATAAATAAGTAATTCTCTAAAAGATTAATAAAGAGACAAGTAAGGCCAACTGTGGTATATATACCAGAGCTGTTGATTAAGTGCTAATAAGTTGAACTAGTTAAAGGTAACTAATGGTTAAAGACTTGAAATTAATTACAAAGAACTAATCTAAGTACATGAATAAGTATTCTTATATAGTCCTTCTAAACATATCCTTATTATACCCATGGCCCTGTTTAGATATAAGCCTTTATTATATCTTATCATGTCCAATCAGATCCCTTGATCTGTTTAGATCTGATGATTTATTATATAATATCTTGCAGTGGTCCTTCTCTTTTTAGTATTCTTATTTAATGATTTAATCAATCTATTATATAAAGTTGTTATGACTTGTTCTATAACATTACTCCTCCTCTTCTAGGCTTTTGCTCTCAAAAACTATAAGACTGTGACATTCTAGATAGATGTTATGTTTTTCTAATTTTTTTTTCTTCTTTTCCCATATTAATATAATCATGTTCTCAGGCTTTGTTAAGAAAAAGTCTTATTCTATTATAAAAAAGAAAAATCTTCATTGTTGCATTGAAGAAGAAGGTTTTGTTATAACTCTATCTTATATTTATTGTACTTATCTAGGAAAATCTTGCATTAAATTAGAAAATTTAAGTTATTGTAGTAAATGTGTTAAAGTGACAAATTATTATTATAAGATATCTAAAGTATCTTTTTCCAATGCTGAGTAGAAATGTCTGGTTCATGCTTAATAAAAATTGGAGGATAACAAAGAGCAAGTAAATAAAGAGATGGCCATAATACTAGCCTGTTTAAATTAATATAAAAAGTAAAAGAAGCTTCTTCATCATTGTGCTGAAGATTTTATTGCTTATAATATTGAGGAAATTAAGAAATTAGAAAGATTGGAAGAAAATGAATATTAGGCTTGTAAAGAGTAAGAAATTCTCTTAAAATAATAAGAGAAGATGGCTGCTAAGATGCAGCAACTAGCTGCTGTATCAGACAATCCTAGTCTGACTTAGATAATAAATTCTTCTTTGTTTTGGAGTGATATTAGTTTTTCTATTGATAATATTTCTTTATCTTATTATAACAACCTGTCAAGTGTGCAATAGGTTCCCATATATTTTCTAAGATACTGTAATCTTTCCACTTGACAAGATATAATAATTATCTATTAATATATTTATCTTTTAGAATCTTTTTCACTTTATATTCTTTGTTACTTTTAATTTTGATATTTTCTATTGCTTAAGTATTTTTTGGTGCAGGTTCTAATAGTGATATGTGGAATACTGAGTATAGGCATTTTATTGATTCTAGTAGCTTTAGTTAATAATTTACAGATCCTAATTTTTCTTTAATTTTAAATAGTCTGATTTTCTGGTGATTGAGTTTTTGACTTGGTTATTTTGTTTTGATATTTTATTATAATAGAAATACTTTTTCCCCTCTCTTTAAGATAGGTCCATCTATATGGTCTTTGTTGTAGTAAATTGTGCTTTATAAATTCATAAAATTAATATTCTTTAATAATTATTTATATAAGTTTTTTAGTTTTTTTACTATCTATTCTACTACTTTAGATACAGAGTTGCTTTTTCATGATTGTCTATATAATAGTAGATGATATTTATAATTGGTGTAAAATGGTATTACTTTGATCATTGAGTGTTCTGTGTTGTTAAATATAAATTATACCATAGATAAGAATTTATTCCAATCATTCTGTTTATAACTAATATAATGCTGTAGATATTGTTCAATTGTTTGGTTTATTTATTTGATTTAGCTGTTTGCTTGCAGGTGGTAAGCTATAGTAAGTTAATGGTCAATTTCCATGAGTTTAATAAGTATTTCCCAAAATTTTAATGTGAAGAGCTTGTCTCTATCTGATGTAATTTTCTATGGCATTCTATGGTTTATAATAACATACTTTAGAAATATCTAAACCATATCTACTATAATTATAGTTCCTTTAGATAATATCAAGTGGATGTATTTGGTTAATCTATCTATGATAATCATAATAGAGTTGTAGTTTCATGCTAGTGGTAGTTAAGTAATAAAATTAACTATTATCTATTCTCAAGAATATATCAGTGCATCTGGTGATTATATTTTACTGTAGGATTAATGTCTTACTGCTTTGTCCCTGATGCAGGTTTTGCAATTTTTGATATAGTATTGAATATTTTTCATAAGATTCAGAAAATAGTAATTTCTCACAATTTGTTCAGCTGTTTTTTCTATTCTAATATATCTATGTACTAGTGAATTGTGATGTATACTGATAATCTCTTATCTCATATTCTTAGATATATAGATAAGATTATATATAAAGATGATTCTATTGTTACTAATCATTATTTTATTGTTATTAATTGATTCTTTAAGCATTTTCTAGATTATTTTATCCTTTTTTATTTCTTCAATAATTTTCTTTTTAAGATCATTATCTTCAATGTGGAATATTGCTGCTAGGATTTATTGATTATATTCTATTAATCTATCTTTATTTAATCTTAATATTACTAGATTTGGTGTTTGTTCTTTGATTTCATAATTAGATTATTAACTAAGCATGTCTGCTTATCCATTTTTGTTTCCTTTGCAGTATATGATTTAAAAGTCATACTATGATAATACTTCTACTCATCTAGCTTGTCTTCACATCAACTCTTTGATTATTATAAAGAAAGTTAGATTCTTATGATCTATTTTTATAAGTACTATGTGTTATACTTCTTCCAGATAAACTCTCCATATTTTAAATGCTATTACTATAGCTAGCAGTTCTTTATTATAGATGTTGTAGTTTACTTCTACTAGAACTAGCTTTTATGAGTGAAAAGTAACTGCTTGTGGCTTTTTATCAACTCCTTGTTATATTATTCTTATTCTAATAGTATAATCTGATATATCTATTTCAATTATTGTTTCTTTCTCTAGATTGAACTATATAAGAACTAGTGCAGTGGTAATTTTTTCTTTTGCTTGCTAAAAGACTTTTTCTTATTCTATTCTTTAATAGAACTTCTTGCTCTTTTTTATTATTTTGAATAGTGATATTATTATTTTTAAATAATCTTTTATAAATTATTAATAATAGTTCATAAGTCCTATAAATTATTAAACTTTTTTAATGCTTTTTAGTATAGGCCAATCAAGTATTGCCTTAACCTTGCTTTTCTCTATTTTAATATCTTTTGTTGTGATCTAGTGTCTCAAAAACTTGGTTTCTTGAATATGGAATTTATATTTCTTTAATTTTAATTATAAACTAGCTTTCTCTAGTTTCTTTAATATAACTCTAATGTATTGGACATGTTCCTTATAGTTGTTAGAGAAGATTAAAATATTATTAAGATAGACAATAACAAAGATATCTAGATGCTCTCTGAGTGCCTTATTAATATATTATTAAAAAAATGCTAGTGTGTTGGTAAGCCCAAATGGCATAACTAAATATTTATAGTGACCATATTTTGTCTAAAAGGCTGTTTTCCATTCTTTGTCTTTGTTAATTTATAGTCAATAATATGCATCTATAATATTAAGCTTTGTAAATCATTTTACTCCTCTAATTCAATCTTGTATTTTATCAATTCACAGTAACAGGTGTCAATCCTTGATTGTAATTATATTAAGTAATTGATAATCTATATATAGTTATAATCCACTGTCTTTCTTTGATATAAATAGGACTCCATATCCTGCCAGTGACTTTGATAATCTGATTGTTTCTTTTTATAGTTATTTATCAATATATTTCTTTAATGCTTTTGATTCTTTTTCTAATATAGTATATATCTTTTTGCATGCTGGTTCCTTCCCTTTTATTAGAGATATTTTATGATCATGTGGTCCATATTCTGGTAGTTTGATTTGCTCTGGCTGTTTAAACAAGTGTTGAAACTCTTCATACTTCACTAGTATGGTTAATTGTTCTATTGCTACTAGATCTTTATAATCCATTAGCTCCTATAAGTCTAGGTCATGATCTACTAATCTATTTTATGAATAATATCCCTCACTGTGTAGACTCTTGGGTATATCTTCAATGATTAAGTATATCTAGTACTTTTCATCAGTATTGGGTGCCCATCCTGCTAATTCTGCTAGCCAATGTTATTCTAAGACTCTAGTGGCTGCCAATATAATATTTATTGCTGTATTGCTTGTCTTGTGGCACTTTGAATTGTATCTAGTATAGTCTTTCTTAGACTTTCTCTTTAATCCATCTCTAGATCACTTCATGTATCTACCAGCTCCATTGTCTGTAGATTGTGGAAAGGTGTCAAGCTCTTATCTTGACTCTATTATTTATTGTTATGGGCATTTGCATTTATTGAATATTATTTCTCTGATTTTCTAATTAATTATTGGATTGTGATTTCTAAGCCATAGAATCCCTAATATTACATTGTATTGTCTTAGTGGTGTTATATTAAAATTAATATTTTTTAAGTAACCCATCACAGCCATAGGGACAAATCCCAATTCATCTGTTAGATGACCTCCCAAGTCTTTACTATTCAGACCTGAAATAGGCTCTAGTATGGTCTTTTTAATTCCTAGAATCTTCAATTGCTTCTTGAAGATTGGATTTATATAATTTCTAGTGGTGCCTGAATTAATCATCACTTTAGCTGATTGACTTAGCACTCTTTCTTTAAGCTTTAAATAATATTCTTATTACATTGTAGATATGTTTATTGTCTAAGTTGGCTTTTAATCTTATGATTTTAAATAATAGTTTTTATTATATACCTAATATCCATCTTTATAGCATCCTATCCAATGTTGACTTTTGTATCAAGAATATCTTTGGTATTCTTTATATAAATATTTTAGATTCTAGCATAGACACACTTTGTTAAAATACTTTGGTTTTATTGGAAAGTACTGTGCCATGAATTTCTGATCATAGTGGCTTTTGCAGTTTTAGTGATGACAGGCTATTTAAGATAGTTCTAAATATAATGCTTCTTGTTAATAGTATTTGCTTCCTGGCATGTGTTTCACTATATTATATAATATCTTATAGTATTCTTTATTGTTATTTCTACAAGTAGAACATTTGATAAAGTGTTCATAGTGCTGAATATATTATTTCTAGCTTTTGTTTATTTGTTCCTAACATTCCAAATTCCAATATAAATAATATTGATTAAAGTTATAATATATTTTCTTAAATTCTATAGATAATCTCTTGGGGTTGTCCTTGATTAAAAGTATTATATCATTAATAAAATATACTGTGATATCTTTTTTTATTTTGTTATCTTATTTTTATTGTTTACTGTAGTCTCTAGATCATAGACTAGTATTTAATAGTGGATTGTACACACTGGATCTCATACAGTCTTTGTTTTCTTTTTTATCTATTAGATTTTTATTTAATTGTTCATTTTCTTCTAAGAGAGTTTTATATTGAGATGTTTTAGATAGCTCATGAGATACCTTTATATTGGGATTATAGCCCTCCTACTAAGTTCTAAATTCTTTGTCAAGAGAATCAAAAACCTTATGATCTTTATCATGTTGGTTGCTGGGTGATCTCTTAAGATTAGGCTCATTAATGGCTTTATTATCAGACCTATCTGTCCTTGTGTGGGCTTTGTTGCATCTATAGTTGGACCCCATTGTCTATTCTATAAGCTAATAGTCTTCCTTACTTGAAGATGCTATCTCATCAATTTTGTTGTTAGAAAGTATTGTTTCTTTCTTTATTAGCTTCCTTAGCTAGCTAGCACTTGTCTTTACTCTAATTCTTCTATAGGATTCTTCTGGATCCACATGCTCCTCTTAAGCCATGTATCAGGCATTATTATTATTAGTAGCTTGCAGCTCCAGCATTATAATTCCTGTGATATTATATGCTTCTCTTTCTTGGATAGTATTTATTATTTTTTATTGATTATTTTATCACAGTAGACCAGCAGTATATTACTGTCTATAATTCTTTAATATATATCCTGGTCTACCATATTCAAAGTATAATTTCTTATTTCATCTTTGCTCTCTTTCTTTTTTAGAGATAAAGAGTTTTTATTTTTATTATATTGCATCCAACTCTATTAATTAAGAACTATAGAGATCTTTGTATCCTTGGTTTCAAGATTAAGCTGGGTGTCTATTATTTGCTTGATAATAGTTGGTTCTTGGATTTCCTCTAAAGATATTCTAAGATCTTTCTTTATCTTATTGTCTTAATTATAGGTCATATAGTATATTATTGATTCTAACTGCTTATAAAAATAGCTTGTTAAGTGAACTTAATTGCTTTATCTAAATAAGCTTCTCTTAGATTTCTAGCTTTAGGATTTCTTTAAATTTAATAATGTAGATGTTATTATCCTAGTCTAGATAAGATATAATTTATTGAAATTTAGATATTAGCTTCAATACTGATCCAGTCTATCAAAGTTACTATAGTTTTTATTTAGTATTGTATGTAGCATTGATATTTTTAAAAGTCTCTTTAAGCTATTTCTTGAATTCTATATAGCTTATAAAGATAGCTTGAGTATTATTATCCTATTGATTTGATTAATTCTTCTAATAGTTTTATAGAGTTGGCTTAAACCAATCAAAGACTGGTCTAGTCAAGTAAGTTAAGGCAAAAAGGACCTTGTTATTTTCTTCAGTAATTCTTTCTCTATTAAGATATAGATAGAGATCTAATTGTGTTGCAAAAGCTCATAGCTTGTTTTATATACTATTAAATAGTTCTAGAGATTAAATCTTAACTAATTGTGCTGACTGCTGTTCTTATAATATAATAAGTTCTTTCTAAAGTTGCTCCACCATGCCCTGCAACTCTTGATTCATGGGTTTATAAATATTTGCTATAATAAATAAGTTTTAAATTAAAATATATCTTATAACTAACTCATGTTAACTAGCAATCAATGTATCACAATCTATACTCTCTTATTTTATAATCTACTGTACTAGTTAACTGATTACAAGATACTAGAGCTTATCTAAGACTCCTATATCCAGTGTAATCTTAATGCAATATAGCATAGACAATAATATATATTTCTTGTAAATATACTAAAATATATAGTATAAATATCTATCTCTAATTAGGTCAATAAGAACAATAAACAAGTAATTCTCTAAAAGATTAATAAAGAGATAAGTAAGACCAACTATAATATATATACTAGAGCTATTGATTAAGTGCTAACAAGTTAAACTAGTTAAAGATAACTAATGATTAAAGACTTAAAATTAATTATAAAGAACTAATCTAAGTATATAAATAAGCATCCTTATATAATCCTTCTAAACATATCCTTATCATATCTATAGCCCTGTTTGGGTATGAGTCTTCATCATATCTTATCATATCTAATCAGATCTCTTAGTCTATTTAGATCTGATGGTTCATTACATGATGCCTTGCAGTGGTCCTTCTCTTTTTAGTATTCTTGTCCAATGATTTCACTGATCTGTCACATGAAGTTGTCATGACTTGTTCTGTAACACCATGATCTTCTGAAATGCTCTCCAATATTAGTGTTGTGAATGGTGCTTTTGTTAAATCCAGTGTTATTACTGCCATGGAAGATCCAGCACCCAAAGCATAATTACCCCCACTACAACAATAGATATAGTGGTTATGATGATGACTACTAGCATGTGGTCATTTCCATCCAGGTCAATTGTTTCAGAGCCTCATATGGTTTTATTATTCATTATCCACCTAGATATGAGATGTAAGGTAGATACAAGCAGGGTTTCATCTTATGAAGACAAGCAGCAGACAAGATAGTTTTCAAGGTCTGAATAAGTCAATCATCAAAAGAAATCAAGACCATGCAAGTATTTTGTAGAAGGAATTCTTTGTTGATTAGGACAATTTTATCTCAAGTCCATAATCACTGTAAATGAATACAGCAATATATCAGATAGCCACAGTACTAACAATTTCTGATGAAAGTCCTGAAGCTTGCAGTCTGAAATGGATTGATTGATTACTTCAATTTTGTGGGCTCCAAGAATATGTGCTATTCATTGACAGTAGATATACTTGGCCTTGGTTTCCACACTGATATTGACCATTTGCTGCAAGGCTCCATAGCAATGAAGTGGATCTGTGATGTGACTTTGGGGTTGAATATTTCCCCCATTATCCCATAAGGCTCCATAAAATTCGGATTCCCTGAGCCCTTCGCGTGCAACCCCCTTTGTCGCTCTTGTGATATTCCACTCATTTGCACGCATCCTAGAGGCCTCGGTGCCGGGCAATCTGGTATATGTTGCTCGAGATATTGCAGGGTCGTGTACTCGGTGTAATCATCTATATCTCGCACTGCTTTAACAACGATGTCCGCAGCACATTTGAAAGCCATCTTGTGAAGTGGAAATGGAGCCTTCCAGAGAACCTCGCTCGCCTGCATGACTTCGAACAGACATTGAGAAAGGCCATTTGGTAAAGGTTCTGCGGTCTTGGAGATGCCTTCCACAAGGTCCAGTACCTCTCGAGATAAAGGAAATAATATGTGGACGGTGTCTGACGGGTTGAGGGATTCTCGTATTTCTTCCTCCTTGGGTTTGGTAGACCTTTGAGATCCATTGTTGTACATCTCTACGTACCAAGAGATGATTGTCAATTTATATAACCAATACTTCTTTCATTTTACTTACCAAGAACCTCTTTGCTATTTTGCATCCTGATCAGGCGACTGGTGTAATCGGTAGGCATTTGCGTTGTCAAATCAATCTCCGGATCAGAACTGACGGCAGCTTGTAGCTTTCTCAATGTATGAGCATTGAATTTCGCAGCTCTAGAAATGGATATTGTTTGACCATCTGTGTCGTCGATTTTCCTTTTTCGGTCCATTGTAGACTGTATATCAAATCTTCCCTGGGGCTGCCGGTGGGTGAGCAGATTTCTGCGAAAACTGTCGTGTATACATATTTCAACTCTGGCGAGGCATTTAAACGTTGGTAGTGGGCTAGGCACGTGACCCTTGACCGCCTGTGACGAGAATCATTCGGAAAAGAGTCGGCCCGAGCGATGCCAAGATTCTCATACATATGTCGACCTATGATGTTCGCTATTAATAACTTAGTCACCATGAAGTCAGTCATAATAAGAAATACCAAAGATGGGTTATTCACATTTGCTCAATGTTTCCCATTTAGGTCTTTCCCTTCTGGATGTCCAACTCTTGTTTGCTCACCTTTTGCTGGACACTAAGTGATCTGCACATGCTAGTTTTAGCTATTTCCAATTTGGGATGCACTCCACCCTGTAGCAGGAAACCCCCAGGTGATTGAGACCAACATCACACCATGTTCAACTAATCCGAAGAAGTGTCATTGGCAATTTGACCAACACTGAATGTTTCTGGGCATTTCAAACACTACGCAAAAATGCTGTCCGTGCACGTTGCTCATCGCGAATAAAAATAAAAATAAAAAATAAAAAAGAGGTCCATTCTTTAGATTGCCCTTATTGGCTGGTTCAAGCAACATAAGACCACCAGGAAAAGCACAGGTCTGAAGGCCACAAATATTCTGGCACCATTTAACTTGATTCCTGAGGCAGATTCCAGAAAAGCACAATTCCAGGACCTTTGAAAGGTCTTACAGAATTGGTCATCATTAGAGGGTCAGAACTTTTTGGGGGGGCTTTTTTCAAAATTTTATTTCCTACTTATGTCAGCCAGTTCAGATACAGGTGATGAAAGTAAAATGTTATGCAAGTGTTCAACAATTAGCAGCTCAGTGTGAATGTTGAACACAATGGTATAACATAGACTGCCTATTGTGGTGCATCAGAACCAGAAAACAGTGTAATATTGAGGGTCAAAGAGGCATATAGAGAACCAGACAAAATAGAGCAGCCAAAGTTGAACATCTGTATCATGGTCCAAATGTGATGGAGGTATAATGAACACTAGGGAGAACTTGTACACAAACAAGTGCAGATGCACACCTTGCCCAAAGGAAGTGGACAAAGATGGGTGAGAAAAGAGATGGCAACAATCTTCCAGTATCAAGCAGAAAGGGGACCACACCCATAGGAGGTTTGAACATCCTGCTGAACATTAAAACAACTCAATAGGAGGTACCCCAGCAAAGTAGACTAGGGGCACACCAGATGGCCAGGCCAAAAGAAATGAAATGGCTTGGCCTAGAGTCCAACAGATTCTTGTTAAAGATACCAGTATCAGCATGCATGCTATAAACACCTCTCCACCTAAGCATAATGGTAACTTACATACAAGGCATTACTAGTTTTGAAATACAACACTGTAAGAAGAGTCGTTTGTGGCAGTGCTTTGTTTTGTATGAGTATAGTCATACTGTATAATGCTATACAGCATTGGCATCTCACAGGAATCAATGTACAATATTACCTAATACCCTAATGTTACAGAACAAGTCACAACAACTTTATGTAACAGATCAGTGAAATCATTGGATAAGAATACAAAAAAGAGAAGGATCACTGCAAGGCATTATATGATGAACCATCAGATCTAAATAGATCAAGGAATTTGATTGAATATGATAAGATATGATAAAGACTTATATCTAAACAGGGCCATAGATATGATAAGGATATGTTTAGAAGAACTATATAAGAATACTTATTTATATACTTAGATTAGTTCTTTACAATTAATTTCAAGTCTTTAATCATTGGTTATCTTTAACTAGTTTAACTTATTAGCACTTAATCAATAGCTCTGGTATATATATTACAGTTGGTCTTATTTATCTCTTTATTAATCTTTTAGAGAATTACTTGTTTATTATTTTTATTGGCCTGATTAGAGATAGATATCTATACTATATATTTTAGTATATTTATAAGAAATATATATTGTTATTTATACTATATTGTATTAGAGTTATACTGGGTATAGGAGTTCTAGATAAGCTCTAGTATCTTATGATTAGTTAACTAGTACAGCAGGTTATAAAATAAGAGAGTATAAATTATGATACATTGATTGCCAGTTAATATGAGTTAATTATAAGATATATTTTAATTTAAAACTTATTTATTATAGCAAATGCTTATGAACCTATAAACCAAGAGTTACAGGGCATGATAGAGCAACTTTAGAAAGAACTTATTATATTGTGAGGACAGTAGTTAGTATAATTAGTCAAGATTCAATCTCTAGAATTATTCAATGGTATATAAAACAAGCTATAAGCTTTTGCAATATAATTGGATCTCTATCTATATTTTAATAGAGAAAGAATTACTGAAGAAAATGATAAGATCCTTTTTGCCTCAATTTACTTGACTGGACCAGTCTTTGATTAATTTAAGCCAACTCTATAAAACTATTAAAAGAACCAACTAAATTAACAAGATGATAACACTTAAGCTATCTTTGCAAGCTATATAGAATTTAAGAAACAGCTTAAAGAGACTTTTAAAGATATTAATGCTATATATAATACTGAATAAAAACTATAGTAACTTTGACAGACTGGATCAGTATTGAAGCTAATATCTAAATTTCAATAAATTATATCTTATCTAGACTAGGATGATGATATCTATATTACTAAATTTAAAGAAATCCTAAAGCCAGAAATCTAAGAGAAGCTTATTTAAATAAAGCAACCAAGTTCACTTAACAAGCTATTTTTATAAGTAGTTAGGATCAATAATACACTATATAACCTATAATCAAGATAATAAGATAAAGAAAGATTCTAGAATATCTTTAGAGAAAATCCAAGAACCAACCATTACCAAGCAAATAATAGACATCTAGCTTAATCTTGAAACCAAGGATACAAAGATCTCTATAGTTCTTAATTAATAGAGTTAGATGTAATATAATAAAAATAAAAATTCTTTATCTCTAAAAGAGAAAGAGAGCAAAGATAAAATAAGAAATTATGCTTTGAATATAATAGATCAGGATATATATTAAAGGATTATAGACAGTAATATACTGCTGGTCTACTATAATAAAATAATCAATAAAAAATAATAAATGCTACTTAAGAAAGAGAAGCATACAATATCACAGGAATTATAATACTGGAGCTGTAAGCTACTAATAATAATAATGCCTGGTACATGGCTCAAGAGAAGCATGTGGATCTAGAAGAATCCTATAGAAGAATTAGAGTAAAGACAAGCACTAGCCAGCTAAGGAAGCTAATAAAGAAAGAAACAATACTTTCTAATAATAAAATCAATAAGATAGCATCTTCAAGTAAGGAAGACTATTGGCCTATAGAATAGACAATAGGATCTAACTATGGATGCAACAAAGCCCATACAAGGATAGATAGGTTCAACAATAAAGCCATCAACAAGCCTAATCTTAAGAGATTACCCAGCAACCAACATAACAAAGATCATAAGATTTTTGATTCTCTTGACAAAGAATTTAGAACTTAGTAGAAGAGCTATGATCCTAATATAGAGATATCCTATAAGCTATTTAAAACATCTTAGTATAAAACTCTCTCAGAAGAAAATAAATAATCAAATAAAAATCTAGTAGATAAAAAAGAAAATAAAGACTGCATGAGATCTAGTGTGTATAGTCTACTATTAAATATTAGTCTATAGTCCAGAGACTATAGTGAACAATGAAAATAAGATAATAAAATAAAAAAAGATATTGCAGCATACTTTATTGATAATATAATACTTTTAATCAAGGATAATCTCAAGAGATTATCTATAGGATTTAAGAAAATATGTTACAACTTTGGTTAATATTGTCTATATTAGAATTTAGAATATTGAGAATAAATAAACAAAAGCTAGGAATAACACATCCAGCACTACAAATACTTTATCAAATATTCTACTTGTAGAAACAATAACAAAAAATACTATAAGATACTATATAATATAGCAAAATATATATTAGAAAGCAAATACTATCAACAAAGAGCATTATATTTAGAACTATCTTAAATAGCCTGTCATCACTAAAACTGCAAAAGCCACTATAACTAGAAATTTATGGCACAGTACTTTCTAATAAAACCAAAGTATTTTAACAAAGTGTATCTATGCTGGGATCTAAAGTATTTATATAGAGAATATTAAAGATATTCTTGGCACAAAAGTTAACATTGGATAGGATGCTATAAAGATAGATATTGAGTATATAATAAAAACTATTATCTAAAACTGCAAGGCCAAAAGCTAATTTGGACAATGAATATATCTGCAATATAATAAGAATATTATTTAAAGCTTGAAGGAAGAGTGCTAAGTCAATTAGTTAAAGTGATGATTAATTTAGACATTACTAGAAATTATATAAATCCAATCTTCAAGAAGCAATTAAAGATTCTAGGAATCAAAAAGGCCATACTAGAGCCTATTTCAGGTCTGAATAATGAAGACTTGGGAGGTCATCTAATAGATGAATTGGGATTTGTCTCTATGGCTGTGATGGATCACTTAGAAAGCATTAATTTTAATGTAACACCACTGGGACAATACAATGTGATATTGGGGATTCTATAGCTTAGGAATCATAATCTAATAATTAATTAGAAAACTAGAGAAATAACATTCAATAAATGCAAATGCCTACAATAATAAACAATAGAGTCAAGACAGGAGCTTGACATCTTTCTATAATCTATAGATAATAGAGCTAGTAGATACATGAAGCAATCTAGAGATAGATTAAAGAGAAAGTTTAAAAAAAACTATACCAGATGCAATCTAAAGCACCATAAGACAAGTAATACAGTAATAAATATTATATTAGCAGCCACCAGGGTCTTAGAACAACATTGACTAGTAGAATTAGCAGGATGGGCACCCAATACTAACAAAAAGTACTAGATATACTCAATCATTGAAGATATACCCAAGAGTCTACATAGTGAGGGATATTATTTATAAAATGGATTAGCAGATTATGATCTAGACTTGTAGGAGCTAGTGGATTATAAGGATCTAGCAGTAATAGAATAATCAACTATACTAGCAGAGTATGAAGAGTTTCAACACTTGTTCAAACAGCCAGAACAAATCAAACTACCAGAATATGGACCACATGACCATAAAATATCTCTAATAAAAGAGAAGGAACCAGCATGCAAAAAGATATATACTATATCAGAAAAAGAATCAAAAGCATTAAAGGAATATATTAATAAATAACTATAAAAAGAAATAATTAGACTATTAAAGTCACCAGCAGGACATGGAGTCCTATTTATATTAAAGAAAGATAGTAGATTATAACTATATATAGATTATTGACCACTCAATATAATTATGATTAAGGATTGATATCTATTATTACAAATTAATAAAATGCAAGATTGAATCAGAGGAGCAAAATAGTTTATAAAGCTTGATATTATAGATGTATATTATCAACTATAAATTAACAAAGACAAAGAATGGAAAACAGCCTTTTGGACAAAATATAGTTACTATAAATATTTAATTATGCCATTTGGGCTTACTAATATACTAGTATCTTTTTAATAATATATTAATAAGATACTTAGAGAGCATCTAGATATCTTTATTATTGCTTATCTTGATAATATTTTAATCTTCTCTAATAATTACAAGAAACATATCTAATATATCAGAGTTGTGTTAAAGAAACTAGAGAAAGCTAGTTTATAATTGAAATTAAAGAAATATAAATTCCATGTTTAAGAAACTGAGTTCTTGGGACACTGGATTATAATAAAAGATATTAAAATAAAGAAAAGTAAGATTAAGGCAATACTTGATTGGCCTACACCAAAAAATATTAAAGAAGTTTAATAATTTATAGGACTTGTGAACTATTATCAATAATTTATAAAAGATTATTTAAAAACAATGATACCACTATTTAAAATAACAAAAAAAAGCAAGAAGTTCTATTAGAGAATAGAATAAGAAAAAGCCTTTCAGCAAGTAAAAAAAAAAATTACCACTGTACTAGTTCTTGTGCAGTTTGATTTAGAGAAAGAAATAATAATTAAAATAGATGCATTAGATTATGCTATTAGAATAAGAATAATATAACAAGAAGTTAATAGAAAGCTACAAGTGGTTGCTTTTTACTTATAAAAGCTAGTTCTAGTAAAAGTAAATTACAACATCTATAATAAAGAACTGCTAGCTATAGTGATAGTATTTAAAGTATAAAGAGTTTATCTAGAAGAAGTATGACACACAGTACTTATAAAAATAGATTATAAGAATCTAACTTTCTTTATAATAATCAAAGAGTTGATATAAAGACAAGCTAGATGGGCAGAAGTACTATCACAGTATGACTTTTAAATCATATACTGCAAAGAAAATGAAAATGGACAAGCAGACATGCTTAGCCAATAATCTGATTATAAAATCAAGAAATAAACACTAAATCCAGCAATATTAAGATTAAACAAAGACAGATTAATAGAATATAATTAACAAATCTTAGCAGCAATATTCCACATTAAAAATAACAATCTTAAAAAAAAAATTATTGAAGAAATAAAAAAGGATAAAATAATTTAAAAAATACTTAAAGAATTAATTAACAATGACAAAATAATGACCAGCAACAATAGAATTATCTTTATATATAATCTTATCTATATATCTAAGAGTATGAGACAAGAGATTATTGGCATGCATCACAATTCACTAGTATATAGATATATTAGAATAGAAAAAACAGCTGAACAAATTGCAAGAAATTACTATTTTCTAAATCTTATAAAAAATATTTGACACTACATTAAAAATTGCAAAACCTATATTAGAAATAAAGTAGTGAGATATTAATCCTATAGTAAAATGCAATCATCAGATACACTAACATATCCTTGGAAATAGATAACAGTTGATTTTATTACTTAATTATCACCAGCATAAAACTATAACTCTATTACAGTTATTATAGATAGATTAACCAAATATATTTACTTGATACTATCTAAAGAAATTATAACCATAGTAGATATGGCTCAGATATTTCTAAAGTATGTTATTATAAACCATAGAATGCCACAGAAAATTACATTGGACAGAGACAAGCTCTTTACATCAAAATTTTGGGAAACACTTACTAAACTTATAGAAATTGACCATTAACTTACTATGGCTTACCACCTACAAGCAAACAGTTAAACTAAATAAATAAACCAAATGATTGAACAATATCTACAGTATTATATTAGTTATAAATAGAATGATTGGAATAAATTCTTATCTATAGCATAGTTTGTATTCAACAATGCAGAACACTTAATAATCAAAGTAACACTATTTTACATCAATTATAGATATCATCTACTATTATATGGACAACCATAAAAAAGTAACTCTATATCTGAAGTAGTAGAATAGATAGTGAAAAAACTAAAAAACTTATATAAACAATTATTAAAGAATATTAATTTTATAAATTTATAAAGCACAATTTACTACAACAAAGGCCATGTGGACAGACCTATCTTAAAGAGAGGGAAAAAAGTATTCCTATTATAATAAAATATTAAAATAAAACAATCAAGTCAAAAACTTGATCATCAGAAAATCAGACTATTCAAAATTGAAGAAAAATTAGGATCTGTGAATTATTAACTAAAGCTACCAGAATCAATGAAATATCTATACCTAGTATTCCACATATTGCTATTGGAACCTGCACCAAAAAATGCTTAAGTAGCAGAAAATATTAAAATTAAAAGTAATGAAGAATATAAAGTAGAAAAGATTCTGAAAGATAAATACATTAATGGATGACTATTATATCTTGTTAAGTGGAAAGATTACAGTACCTTAGAAAACACATGGGAATCTATTGCACACTTGATGGATTGTTATAATAAGATAAAGGAATATCACTAACAGAAAAATCAATATTGCTCCAAAATGAAGAAGAATTCATTATCTAAGTTAGACTAGGATTGTCTAATACATTAGCTAGTTGCTGCATCTTAGCAGCTATCTTCTCTTATTATTTCAAGAGAGTTTCTTACTCTTTACAAGTCTAATATTCATTTTCTTCCAATCTTTCCAATTCCTCAATTTTCTCAATATTATAAGTAATAAAATCTCTAGTATAATAACAAAGAAGCTTCTTTTGCTTTTTATATTGATTTAAACAGGCTAGTATTGTGGCTATCTCTTTATTCACTTACTCTTTGTTATCCTCTAATTTTTGTTGAGTATAAATCAGATATTTCCACTCAGCATTAGAAAAAGATACTTTAGATATCTTATAATAATAATTTGTTGCTTTAACACATTTACTATAATAATTTAAATCTTCTGATTTAATGCAAGATTTTCCTAGACAAGTATAATAAACACAAGACAGAGTTATAATAAAACCTTCTTCTTTAATATAATAATAAAGATTTTTCTTTTTTATAATAGAACAAGACTTTTTCTTGACAAAGCCTGAGGACATGATTATGTCAACATGGGAAAAGAAGAAAAGAAAAATTAGAAAAATATGGCATTTATCTAGAATATTATAGCCTTATAGCTTTCAAGGGCAAAAGCCTAGAAGAGAGGGAGTAATGTTACAGAACAAGTTACAACAACTTTATATAATAGATTAGCAAAATCATTGAACAAGAATACTAAAAAGAGAAGAATCACTACAAGGCATCATGTAATAAACCATTAGATCTAAATAGATTAAGAGATCTAATCAGATATGATGAGATATGATGAAGGCTTATACCCAAACAGGGCCATGGGTATGATAAGGATATGTTTAGAAGGACTATATAAGAACACTCATTCATATACTTAGATTAGTTCTTTATAATCAATTTCAAGTCTTTAACCATTGGTTATCTTTGACTAGTTCAACTTATTAGCACTTAACCAACAGCTCTGGTATATATACTACAGTTGGCCTTACTTGTCTCTTTATTAATCTTTTAGAGGATTACTTGTTTATTATTCTTATTGGCCTGATTAGGGGCAGATATCTATACTATATATTTCAGTATATTCATGAGAAATATACATTGTCATCCACACTATATTACATTAGGGTTACACTGGGTATAGGAGTCCCAGGTAAGCTCTAGTATCTTGTGATCAGTTAACTAGTACAGCAGGTTACAAAACAAGAGAGTACAGGTTGTGACACAAGTCAGCCACTGTGGTAAGGCTGGATTCTTTTCCAGTGCCTTCAAAGAGAATTTAGCCCAGAGGAAATAGAAAGCTTGGAATCTATTATATAACAAACAGAAGAGGGCATAGCATTCCCTATTACTTATACTACAGGGTTATTCAATATCAGTTTTACCTGCAATCTCTCTCTTTATTTCCCCAGGCTCAGTTAGGATATCATTCACAGCCTTGCATCTATAGGCATACCTTCAATAAGTCAGCATAAATTACAGTAAATAAGGCAAGCCCTTAATGACAAACCTGTAATTTGATTCTTGTATTGTAGAAAAAGGAATTGATCTGGGCAGAGAGGTTCATATCATAGAATATTAGAGTATACAAATTCTACACACCCCATGGGGAAGTACTACCAGGAATAGTATTAAATTTCAAATAATCAGACATCTCATGTAACTCCTATATCTAAACTCAGAATGGCTCATTGTCTTTTTGTCCATAACCTAGTCATCTATTAAGATAGAGCTTGGACTTTTACCCAATATCATTGAATAAAAGACTTGGATCTGTCTAGAAAATTATCTAGAAATATCCTGAGTACTTCATCCTCACTAGTGGTTTCTCTTGCAAGCTTCTTCAGAAACAGCTCTTCTCTTTTGGTAATATTTTCCCACCATGACCTCATTTTTACTTGCCAACCCTTCTTGTTACAGTTCTTTACTGCTTCTTCTCTTGCTCTAGCCCTTGTAAAAGGCTTCTAGTTTTTAGTAGCAAGTCTTGCTGTCCTATGGTTATTATCTAATTCAACAGTAGACTCAGGAAGTCTCAAGAGATATTTTTAATTGCTCATGGTCAAAGGCCATGGCAAGAAGTCCATGTTGGGGTATGGATAGATTTCAACCTTCATGCAGTCTGCTCATTGCTTAGCAGATAGTTGCTCATCCAATATATGAGCATCTGCTTCATTATGGATAGAGATCACAGCCCCACTACTAGATCTCCACCTTTCATCATCTTCATTTGGATATAACTGCATACTATGGTCTCTCATTTCCACAAGTTCTTTACTATCTAGAACCTAGGGATCTATTGGGAGAAGATTTGGAGCATTTACAGTAAAATTCAACAAAGACAGAATGCTTAAGGAGTCATCCAGTTCTAGGGTGTCATGCTGGGAAGAAGGCAAAGTGACAAGAGGATTTTCAAGACCCATATCCTGCAACTTTGAATTATGTGTTGAGCCTATCTTTAATTCCTCTGGAGAGGGCTGCAACACAGTGATATATTGAAATAGTTGTGGCATTACTGGCAACTGCATCAATGTGCAACTATCTAAGTTGGTTGGCAGCTGCCATTGTATGAATCTTAGAGTTAGCAGCTTTTTTGTAGTGGATGGAGACTGCTGACTGTGGCTCTGTGTGCTCTTTGATTTAGAAGGCCCAACCCTGTTGCAAGCACTTGCTGGGCTTTGCCAAATGGATTTATAATAGATATATATGTTATGGAGATGCCAACAAAAGTCTTATGCATCATTGAAGGGTTTGCTGCATGAATTGTTGGGACACACTCCAGGCCACTTTATATCAATGATGTGAGTCTCTAAATGCTTTCTGAGATCATGGCTTTAGGAAAATGGTCTCATTCAAGAAGCAGTATCTAAGTTATCATTATCATTCCATAGATAGAAAATGCAATATGCCAGCTTGATCAATGTACTGCAGTAGATGATAGCTTTATAATGAATGCCAGTGGACTAGGTCATAGAAGGGATGTGGACTTGACAATGTTAAGTGTAGTTCTCTTGGTCACAAAACTGAAAACACTCCCAGCAATATTCCATATTTTGGCATCAAGTAAGAGAAGCTGTCTTCTGGAGGCAATCATAGATATAGCTATTTCTCTTGGTCTTTTTAAACCTAGACAGATCAGCACAACCAGCCACAAAAAGAAACAGCATTTTTAAATCCTTACTTTCTGATGTCCTTTTTATATTTCAGATTAGAATAAAGTCCATTAGTGGGATATTCTCCTGGGCAGTAAACTACATCATAATCTTGACTTCCATGGACATAGAGATCCTTGATGATTGCCAATTTCCTATCAGACTAAAGAGGCTCATTGGCTGATATCATCACTGCCAGTTGGCCTAGCTCAAGCATAACTTTGGAGAGAACTTATATGTATCCAGTACAGTCAAGGTGTCCTCCAGGGCACAACTTGCCTCTAGTAAGGATTTTCCAATCTCTTTGCTCTTGAACCCAGGCTGTTTGATACTACTGCAGAGCTGATGCACATAGTCATGCTTTTGCTACTGCATACTTGGCCCTCAGTTCAAGTAATAGGCTAGAATCTTCTACTTTTCCTTTCAGGCCAGAGATGTGCAGTTTCAGCTGAATCAATTCAGGATCCTGTTCAACACTTTCCTCATGAATTACAAGCAGTTTGCATGGTAGGCCTGTCTCATGGAATTGAGTGTAACTTTGGAAATAATCAATATAGGTAGTATCTTCTTCTTCTCCAAGAGCTTCATCTACAGTACTGATAGATGAGCAATGCATGACATAATCCCAGCTGTAGACATTGTCATCTTCCTGCATTAAAACTTGGGCAACCATTGCAGAAGAATAGTGCTCTAGAGAAGTTGTCAGTTTCTGCTCTAAGTCAAAGATAATAGAGAATAAAAGAAGAAAGCCTACTATTTATCTGTTTGCCTAGCAAACAACACATGGCATGGATGGTTGGGGTTACAAAATAACCAGCATTATTTACAACTTAGCAGAAAAGTGGCAAGAATGATTTCTTTATCAACAGGTCTTTAGTGACCATGTTCCTGGAAATGTTTCTTACAATGCACTGCTCCAGCACCTTATCACACTATTAAAGAGATAATTCATCATCCCCATTGGGTATCCTTTGTTTAAATAACTTCTCTAGAGTGTTATACCCAAATAGAGTATGGTCAAGAAACACAAGTACCAAAAGCTCATTGGCTGCACTAAACAGTGGCTTTTTATGTTCCCAAAGGGCAAGGCTGAAACTATGAGAACATCAGCTTTGGCTCATATTAAAATAAGTTTGATTCTTGGTTTCCTACACAGTGTAAGTCAAATTTCAGTTATTCTTGATCCATTGCTGGTCTAGTCTCCAGCCAAGCTTCTATAGAGCCTTATCACAAGTATGGAAAAGGACTAATTGGATATGCTAAGCAGGGTTAGCATTATTTTGTGGAAAAAATTAAGTGGATATACTTTGTAACAAAGGCCCCTTTCCTTCTTGTGCTTTGCTGCTGGTAGGAAGGCACCAATTCTTGCACTGCTAAAAAGATATATTTTGGTTATAAATAGAATTTAAATCTTATGTCTGCCATAGAGGAATACTGGATTATCTAGAACCCAGAAGGATGTCATAACCCAGATGAAATCCCTCTTACTGAAATTGTACTTCCCCTTTCTGATGTTATTAATTATCTTGTTCTTTGTCAAGTCATCTTGGATCCACTGGGATTATTAGAATTAGAGAGGAGTATAATTAATAGAAAAGGAATCCTCATGGAATAAAGTTCCTCTGTGTCTTCTAGTGGGATGTGGTTGCCAGTCACTAGATAAAAATCTGGGACAAATTCTTGTGCACAGATAAGAATGGTTCTCATTATTGGGATATTATCAATTCTGCCCTTTGTAGAAGCAATGTACCAGCAAATAAACTGCTTGATCTCTTCTAGTATGGGAGCAGGGGATTTCTCTTCAAAGGAGAATTCAGCTAGTCTCAGGCCTTCCTGTATGAGGAACCTTTGGTATGGATGTCAGGTCAAAGTCTAATTTCAGCAATCTATAAACACCTACTCTTTATAGAGTTTTACTCTTTCTCTGTACACTTTCTTTATTTGCTTGGAGGCTCTGCCACAGCTTCTCTGAGTATCTTCCTTCACATGGGCAAGAGGATCATATTGTTGACTTTTATATAGCTTTTAGTGAGCCTTGCTCTTGTCTGCTTGTGCATTAGGCTTTATCTTTAAAAAAACAACAGTTATTATAATTGGTTTATATAGTCAAAAGAAATCATGAACAACATGCTGAAATACTGATAGATACTTTTTAAGAGTGAGACAACTCAAACCAGATTTTCATAGAATGGCCCCTTCTATTTATCTTTTCCAGACCCAGTAAAACAAGAGGAATTTTGTAGTATCCTGATGGGCCAAATACCCTTATAGTAATGTGAGCCACTAAGATTACAGCTAGTCTGTAATGCCATGACTCAGACCTGATGATACATCTCAAAGTGCAGCAGTCTTAATATTGGGGTTAGATTCTAAAGGGCTGAGTGCACTTTAGTGGGCACCATATAGTTTAGTTGTATCATGTGATTATAAACACCTACTATTTCTTAGACAGCTCTGGAGTGCTCTGGAAGAGCTCTAGAAGTAATCTAGCACTGCTCCAGGAGCTCCTGGAGTAAGCTAGATCTCCAAGATGCATGTTCTGAAGAGTCAATAGACACTCCCTGATCACTCTGGGTGCAGTCATGTGATACCCTCATAGAGCAGTGGGTCCTGTAATAGGAAATTCAAAATCGTTCGCAGAAAAAGGTTACAGTTATACACTATTAGTGACTAATATGTCACGTGGGAAAACGAGCTGGGATGTTGATATCCAAACCCGTGTCGATAGTACAAGCAGTAAGTACTCTTTATGATTACGTGGCTGCCGCATAAATAGGGTGCTCCGCACCTTCCCAACTACTGTCAACCTGACAACTCCTGACAACTCCCCTGTTCTTCCTATACTCCCTGTTCTTCACAACTATCTCCAGATGTATGAGTGCGAGACCTGTACAGCTTCCTTCTGGGACGAAGAAGACTGTTATGACCACATGGATTACGAGGGACACTGGCCTGAATGTGAGACTTGCACCCGGAAATTCCAAACTCAGCGTGCCTGCGATCAGCACTTGAACGCTACAAGCCATTGGGCGCAACGTTTTGGGTGCGAGACTTGCAGAAAGGCATTTTGGTCCCAGGCTGCAGCGGACCAGCATATGACAGCCGTCGGCCATTGGCAGCCCAAAGTTTGCTGTGAAATATGCCCGGAGAAATTCTACAGTCAGAACGCAGCAGATCAGCATATGGAGGACGAAGGTCACTACAAGAACTACTGCAGAATCTGTGCCCGAAAATTCCAGAATGAGAACAACCTCAAGATGGTCAGGCTTCTTTTTGCCCACAACCTCACTTCTTCTAGAGTTACAATCTGACAGATTCTGTCTACAGCATCTCCAATCAAATGCCCACCGCGGCACCAACATCCCCTGTCCTTTCTGTAAGGTCGGGTACACATCTGCCACTGGTGTGGCTCACCATCTTGAGCGCGGTGCCTGCCCTAGCGCTCCACAGCTTAATCGCGAAACTATCCTCCGCTTGGTTCGTCAGGTTGATGTAGATGGGACCATCACCAACAAGCAGATTGCGTGGCGTGAGGAAGAGGCCATCCAATATTCTGCCACAGATCGCGCGTTTAACGGCTTTCGTTGGGAGTGTTATTTGTGCCACAGGGAGTTCAAACTGAAAAATGGACTGGATCAACATCTTAACTCGCCTGCACACCGAGAAAAGGTATATCGCTGCCCAAATGCGATGAATGTGTGTGGAAAGACATTCACTACATTGGCGGCATTGTTCAACCACTTGGAAAGTGAGTCGTGTGCTTTCATGAGATTCCAGAATGTTCACCAGCAGATGAACAAGGTGTTTGCGCAAAGGGCCATCGGGTATGCACCTTATTGATATGCAAGGAATGAGCCGGAGGTTTTATGCTGCAAGAGATATTCTGAGTGTCTGATGTAGAAAGACTGGAATGTTCAACGAAGATGTCCAAGGAGATCCTCTATAGAGCCGTCATAACTGCCACACCAGCAGCGTACCTGGAAGGGTGTATCTGCCTCGACCTTGTTGTTCTGCACGCGTCTTTCCCAGCGTAGGGTGCCATAACATCGACTCTTCTGTACGAATTGAAGAGGAGCCAATTTCCACCTACAGACCAGAAAAGTTCTATCCAGTCCAAATCTGTGAGATACTCAACCACCGATATCAAGTGGTTGGCAAGTTGGGCTATGGATCCAGCGCAACGGTACTGTTATGCCGTGACTTGTAAGAACTCAATTAATCCCCCACTTCATGTTTCTCAAATTTAACGGGAAAAGGGATACAATCTAGCAGCATTAACAAGCAATTTTTGAACTACAGGTGAATGGGAGAGCCGCAGTTTCCATCTCCGATTCTAACCTCGACAGTCGGAAAGGAAATTCAGAAAGTCGACTTTCTACATTCTTAAGGCGAATGTTACGTTAGCTATCAGAAGAAAGGGCCACTGCAAAGGCGCTTCTATTCGATCCCCGGTTAATACATGGTCTCTTCACATAAGAATGACGAGGTATATGTGTAAACAGTCGGCTAGGCTCAGGGTGATGGATACCGTGAAAGCCCATATATCATGTATCAAGAAAGTAAGTCTATCATATCTTTTAACTATTATTATCCAAAGTGACCGTGTCACAGGGCCTGACTAGTCTCACAAAAAAGAAACCCCCGGTCAATTTCAGGCTAAAGAGCAGGCCTATTTCTACTTCAAATCAGGGTGGACATATGCTGAAGCGGTGAAACCAGAGAGTGAGTGTGTCTCAGGATAGAGATGCAGGAAGAAGATATCAGGCTGTGCTGGCTGGAAGTCATAAGGTTCATTTATTACATGTCCTTGGATAAACGCAAGTAAACGACATATCCAGACGCTGAAGACGCTAACAGGAGATTCAAACCGAGAACACGCCGTTCTAGTGAAAACGAGGGGAAGGAAGTCTAAATGTACTGCCATTGGCCTGCTCTTGCTCTAATGCCGTCACGACAAATAGCTATGTACTTGAGCTAAAAAGTAGATAGCCAATTGATAACCTAGAGAGTACACAGAATGTCAGAAAAAAAAAAGGTGTCAAGAAAGGATCATGTTTGTAGATCTGAATTACCATCATCGCCTGCAGCAAAGCCACCTTCTCGCCGTAATAAGTCCCATCCCAGCTATCGGCCTGCAAGGTGGCATTATACATGCCAAGCACGTCCATGCCTTTGTTTTGCGCCACATGGGTCGTATCGATAGCATATTGCCAGACGGCCGCGAAGTCGTCGTTCCCAACGGGCTTCTTCTGGTGCCCGGGGGCCGTAGGTCCTACCCAGAGGAATGGAGCGTTGTGGCCGGTGGCCTTGGTCATGGCTAGCCATTCATCCATGCTGGCTTGCGCGGCTGAGCGGGAATACGAAATTGAGTGTGAAAGACCTTGGATGACAGGGAAAAGCTTCTTTCGACCTGTTGTTGTTCCCTTGGCCAGTAGTCGATGAAAATTTTCGTGGGCATTCTTGGCGATAGGTGAGTCGGTGCTGGATAGAAAAGCATGAGGGATGGCTAAAAGAACAGCAGTGGCTCAATCAGTGTCTCTTTCTACACTCAAATATGGATTCGAACAGAATGCCTTACCAGTCGAACACGCATAGGGGCTAGTTGTCGACTCGCTCTGAGGGGGTACTTGATCACTGGCAGTGACCCGCAAAGACCAGCAGGACTTGCTGGTGAACTGGGAGTCACACCGGCAAGCGTCGCGGTGTTCCAGACTCATCTCCCAATCCTTCACGGCGCCAAGGGCAAGATTTTCTCGCACCAAGAGATTGAACCCGGCATACACATTAGCCAGTGCGTCATCACCCACAAAAGCAATACCGTCAAACTTCTGCAGGATGTCACAAATCTGAGCGGTGGTGTACCACCGGTAAGAACAACCTGCTTTATTGTTAGTAGAACATTGACAACCACCTTCGCGCTCTCTCAGAATAAACGAGGGATCTTGCCTTGTGAGGTATACGCGGCATCGAAGCCATGACGTCCCCCATTGCTCATGGCATGAAGTAACGACACTCGATTGCGGCAGAAAGCACTCTCATCCCCTGCCAGCGGACGGTTATAGAGGGATTGGGAGGAAATCCCACACTCCTGACGGCCCACATACTGAGCCAGAAGACTGGCCTTGTGTGAGTACCATGTTTTTCTCCCTTTTTTTATTTTTTTTATTTTTTTTATTTTCCTTGTCACTTCTAAGAGTTGACAACCCCGAGAGAGAGCGCGAGGGAAAAGAACCCACTCACTCGTCAGCCGGACTGGATGCCCCGTCAGATGTCGGGTTGAAAGGAAGGTAGAAGAGATCGCGAATCAGCCAGACGATGTAAAACACGCCCAACACCCACAACGAGGCCATGAGCTTATACGTCGACGACCGCCAGGTGACTCTGCGGATCAACCTGCGGCCGTTGGGGCCTTCAACAGGACCTCTCCGGGGCGAGGGATGAACATGATTAGTATTGTGATGGTGCTGGTGTTGTGGTTGCGAGCTGGAGAAGGGATATGCGGTGGCCTCGTTGAGAGTCGATAATGAGGACAATTGTTCACTGTGAGATGCACGACGACGAGCCATGATTATGTCCAGTAGTTTGTTTTTGTTTTTTCTTTTTTTTTTTTTTTTTTCCTTATCCTTTTTCTTTTTTCTTTTTTTTTAATTTTTAATTTTTTTTTCTTCTCCCCTCTTCTCCTTCCCTTCTTTAGGTTGGTAGATAAGATTAAAGTCAAATATCACCGGAGCATGCAGCTAGACTTGAGATGCAGGGGAACCCAAACCACCATGAGTCTAGAGGCCGGAAAAATAAAAAGAAAAACCGGGAAAAAAGTAGAAAGAGTCTAAGAGGTCAAACTGAAAAAAGCAAGTCACGAGGACACAGACAACAAAGCGCGAGAGGAAGCGAAAGGCGCGGGAAAAGCACGGGAGCGGAATATGAAGTGTTGTTGTTGTGCGTGTGTGCGCGCGAGCGTGTGGAGGTTACGAGAGTGTGTGCTTTTCCCCTTTTGGGTATTTTTGACACAATGTCGTTTCTTCCCTTTTTCTTTCTTTTCGTGACAGCCGCACAACCGAAACACAATCACGGCCAATGGAGCCGGCTCCAGTGCACAAAGCGTTTCTATCCGCGTCTGTGACTGGCCAAGGAGGAATTTTTGGTGTCTCGCTCCGAATTGATTCGTGGGGTTTATCCTTGGGTTGTGGAGGAGGGCACAGCCGAGAACCGCATACTAGTTGAATTGACCGGGCTCTGAACCACCATTGCCAGAGTGCTCCGGAGGATACGAAGTGTGCAGAGATGGGATCAGATATCACCCGGGAATGGTCTGGTATGGCCTGGTACGGCCTACGGGAGTGGATATGGAGTCCCAGGTACGGAGATGAAGCATTCTATGGACCCGGGCTGGAAGAAAAATGCTCACCACGGACGGACAGACACGATTCGGGATAGATTCGACTCCCGGGAATGGCTTTGGGATGATCGACCGAAACTGATTCAGTTGTCAGAGCATCAGGACATCTCCACCGGCGCTGCCCGGGCAGTTCGGGCAGTTCGGGCAGGTCTCTGGGCTCCAATGGACTAAGCACGGATTATTTGCAGGTCCTACTAGTGCTACAGTAATTACTACTTAAACTACTGGAGACGCCAATACTCTCTCTCTCTCTCCCCTCCCTCGATCCGGTATCGCAGTCAGACTTCTGCAGACGAGATGCTATTCCGGCGACGACTGACAATCGGGCGAAGGGGAGCCAAGGGTCGACGGTGACTCAATGGCGCTGTAATTCGTTGTCCGGTGGCTATTTATGGTGGGAATATTCCGTCGCTGTGGTTGCTTTTTCCCTTACTTTCGAATCTTTTACACGATTTCTTCACCTCATCGTCCGGTTTTCGTTGTGCTTCATGAGAAACCAGCGTCACCTGACCTGGAGACTTCCCGCCACGTGACTCCCCCGGTCCTCCGCACTGCTGTTCGTCCTCTTCCCCAGGTGAGCCTTTTAAAGCTTCTTTTTCCCCTTCTTTTCTCGTCTTCTCGTTTTCTTCACTTTGCTCTTCGGATTTCAATGCCTTTTCTGCTGCACGGTCCTCACTGACTGTCGTGTCCGTAGTCGCTGTCTGGGGTACGCATTACTCTCCCGCCGTGCCGAAGCCTATCAACCTCGGTAGTGTGGGTGTGACACAAGCTCCGCGATCCTCCTTACCAGCGACTCTCCTGCCCTTCGTTCTTTCAGCCAACGGTCCAACTTCAGCGTCTCTGGTTGCTTCTACCACCACTGAACATACTTGCTGTGATTCTCCAGGCCGTCCGGCCTGATCTTGCGACACCATGTGGAAGCCGTCGGAGCGTCTGATGGAAACCATCAGGCATTATGCCAGCTTCCCCGCCACCGGTGTCTCGCTGCGGCAGATGGTTCAATTTGGCGATAGACCGTCAACTGGTATGTGGCGATCTCTCTTCTCCTACCGTGCAGCGGGCTGACCGTGACTTTCTTTTCTTTTGGGTCCATAGGCACCCTCTTTCGCGCCTCGCAATTCCTTTCCGAAGAACTCCCCATCCGTCTCGCCCACCGGGTCCAGGATCTCGGACAGCTCCCTGATGGTCTTAGTGAGATGCCTTCGATAAGGAAGGTCCAGGACTGGTATGCTCAGTCGTTTGAGGTATGATCCATCTTTCTTCTTCAACGTGTAGAAGTATAAGGGAAAATGCTTATTGGCTTAAGGAAATCATCACGCTCCGTCGTCCAACCTTAACCCAAGAAGTCAAAGCCCGTCTGCTCCGGCCCGGCCGGCTCAACGGCGGTTCTTCCAGGATCCTTTCCGAAACTACCCAGAATCCCAGCGTCCGCGAAGGACAGTACCGGTCTTCTCCTAACTCCGCTCACCAATCCGGAAACGGCAAAGCCTCTGCCGCTGCCCGAAGATATTTTGTCCCCTCCGACGACCATGGCGAATGGCCTCCCGAGTTGAACGATTACAATGAACGCTTTGCCAAAACACTCCAACAGATCAAACGGCGGCACGACAGTGTCGTCACCACCGTCGCCCAGGGTATCCTTGAATGGAAACGGAAACGGCAGCGCCTGCAGATAGACTCCACCGTGCAATCCTTCCTCGATCGGTTCTACATGTCACGAATTGGTATACGAATGTTAATTGGTCAACACATATCCTTGACAGAGCAAACGCATGTCGGTCATCCCAACTACGTCGGTATTATCTGCACCAAGACCAATGTGCGCGAGGTCGCTCTCGAGGCCATTGAGAATGCCCGCTTTGTGTGTGAGGAATACTACGGTCTGTTTGAAGCTCCCAAGGTGCAGCTCGTTTGCAGAGAGGACTTGAACTTCATGTACGTCCCAGGACACCTGTCGCACATGCTCTTTGAAACCTTGAAGAACTCTCTACGTGCCGTCGTAGAACAGAAAGGGGCCGATGCAGAAGACAAGTTCCCGGTCACCAAAGTCATCATTGCGGAAGGCAAAGAGGACATCACCATCAAGGTGTCCGACGAAGGTGGGGGCATTGCGCGGTCGGCCATCCCACTGGTTTGGACGTATATGTACACCACAGTGGAGGAAACGCCCAACCTGGACCCGGACTTCGACAAGAGCGACTTCAAGGCTCCCATGGCTGGTTTTGGTTATGGACTGCCCATAAGTCGACTTTACGCTCGGTACTTTGGTGGTGATCTCAAGCTGATCAGTATGGAGGGGTAAGCTTTCCCTCTCTTCCTTTCTTGTCAACTTGTCAAACTAACATGTGGCAGCTACGGCACTGATGTCTACCTTCACCTGAACCGCCTGTCCTCGAGTTCGGAACCCCTGCAATGACAATTACCAGTCATGAGGGATGGTCGAGTCCGGTTCAACACTTCTCACCGTCTTCACCCCTTCTACACGGAACCGGATCCACTTCCAAATCCATCCCAAGGATTGACGCCGATGAACATACAAGCCGTCCGGGCACGGATGCGCAATCGGGAAGTCCCTGAACGCAAGCAGGTTGGCGATGTCGAAAGTTTGATTAATGCCGAGAAGATCGTCGACATCTGGGAGGATTAGACGAATCTTCCTCCTCTTTTACCACCAATTTGCTGCGTTTTGTACGCGCACATGCACTCCACCTGCGAAGCGAGGTATTCCGCAGGTCATGATCTACCTGTTCCAGCCTGTCTCATATACAGGACAGGTCTATCTTGGATCTTCATCTTGATACCCATCCCACCTTATAACCCGCACGAGGGCTTGTACATAGCAGACTCACGGCGTCAACCATCTCCATTGCCGGAGTGAGTCTTAAAAAATATCGGATCCCTTTTTGTATACATGTTTTATGTTCATGTTGTGTGTTATGCTACGTTTTGTTTACGCTTGTGTGTATGTACAGTAAATATGCTTATATTATTGACTTAATTGACGATTCATCCACTCAAGTTGTATGCCCTCAAGTTGTGTTCATATTCACAAGATGTAGTTAGTAAGGAATAAGATCACCGCCCAGCACCACTCCTCCGCCTCGACGACTGCGAAGGCGACCCCGACGCCACCCTCCCACTACCAACTCGCTGTCCCTGGTAGCTCTGTCCAGGCGTCCGGCTACCCCTCTTCAAAACCCCTACAGGCGACGGCGACGCCGCACCCTGGCCCTGACCCTGAGTCTTTTCCCGACTCTTCTCCTGTCCCTGTCCCTGTCCCCATCCCTCATCCCCCGTCTCATGAACTTCCACCACCGACCGCGGCACCGTAGCATGGGAGCCGGATATCGGGCTGGAGCGGATTAAAACCGTGTACCGATCAGCGCGGATGGCAGCAGCCTCGGCGGGGTCTTCGGGGGCCATGAGTTTGCTCATGAAGCGACGGCGGGCTTGGGGCAGGGTCTATCCCAGTGTCAGTCCGAGAATGCACATTGGGGCTAAGAAGAAGAAGAAGAAGAAGATTAAAGTAAATGATAGGGAAATACCTCATTCATCCCCAACGCCTGCAACATGAGTAATTCGCGATCCAGCAAGACCGACAACGCAGAGTGACGGTCCTCGCGATGTCGAGCGCGCAGTCTGCGCGACGCATCGGGTGCTAGGTGTGTTTGGTGATATGTATAAGTGTAATCCGGTTGAAGTCTAGGCTGTCTTTGCTGCTGCTGTTGCTGCTGCTGTGGTTGCTGTGGTTGCTGTGGTTGTTGCTGCGGCGTTCCCAGAACAACAGGCATCCTGCGCGCCGGATCAGGCCAGGCATTTGGGAAAGCTTGCATCATCATTTGATCATGCGGTGATGCGAAAGACGCAGCTCCTCTGCCGGCCTGCGGATTCGGATTCGGATTCGGATCGAGATGCATCCCGCCGCCATCGTCGCCATCGTCAAAGTCAAAGTCCCCTGCGTCGGCCTCGTGCGACTGCCACACGTCCAGGTCTTCTATGTAGTCGAGGTAGTTGGCGATGTGTTCTTGTTCGTTGATTACGGGGTCCGGGTCGATTATGATGGGTTGGTTGTGCGGGTGTTGGGGGTGGCCATGGGGGTAATTCGGGCCGTGACCGCGGCCTCGGCCACCACGGTTGGTTGGGTACATGACAGCTTGGTTTGTCTTTGCTCTTTTGTTTTAAGTAGGGGCTTCTAGAGTGGTTGGTTAGATATCTGACTGACTCGGCTGCCATGGGAGCGGGGCGTACGTACCTCGTATATACTTGGCATATAGGTCACAGTCCAAGTATAACTGTCTAGTAGAACCAAATCAGATTATAGAGATATCTTGGAATCGACAAGAACCGATCAAAGCAGTGAGTGCAATCAGGCTGATTGATAGACGCGGGGATCCAGAACGCGCGCCGGAAGTTCCAAAACGGCCAATACACATCCAACGGACACGAACCTTCCCAGACCGTTTAATTAGACTAGCGAGTCCACTGCATTGAGTGCTTCTAATACTCTCTCGTGCCGGTTGCGATGTTGAAGACGAGCTGAGGTCGAGCGATGTCATTCATGTTCATTGTTCATGTCATGTGATATTGCTGACTCAGGCATCGATGCCCTACAAGGAGTTTATAAAATGAAGAACGATCGTTAATTACGGAGTAGGTCTTCTTTTGCTTTGCAGTAATATGCATAGGAAGGCATTCCAAGTCTATGTACCCAGGAAATAAAGTCAATTGCACAGTCCCTGGAGATAGACAAAGATTGGATGCGACGGCAGACATATCGCGAGATACAAAACAAAGGAAATGATAATAAAAGAACGGTAAATAGTCCAGGAAAATGGAATGAGGATGAATGAGTGATATGAACAAAGTAGTGACTATGCATCCCCAAGAACCCAACCCAGCCTAACTTCGCAACCAAAAAGCTATACGATGACCAGCAGAACAGATCAAGCACGCCAGACGCCAGGGGGGAAGAATGATCAATGAATGAACAGTCCTCCAGAGGACCTGGACGGATCCCAGGAAATTAAAAGGAAAAAAGGGAATGCCACCGGACTACTACGCTGCGGCCTTGCAGTCGTGCATGAGAGAATTTTGAGGCCACTCGTAGCCGGCATCAGCCCTATATCCAGTTAGTAAATCTCCTTTCTCCAACCCGATAGAAAGCAAAGACATACCAAGTAGTAACATTCATATTCTGGTACGCCACGGGATGCTTCTCGATATACTCGGTAGTCTCATACCCCGGCGGATCACAGGTGATGCTCTCTTCGTCGGGATCCTGGTAAATACGCACATAGTCGAATCGCATAAACCCAGGGAGATACTGTTTAATGATATCGTCGATCGGCGCAAAGCTGTACGCCATGCCCAAGTTCATGACGATGGCCATCGGTTCCTGCGGGATCATGCGCTGTCCGACGTTGCCGTTGGGACCCAGGGCTCGTGAATCCAGTGTCCAGGTCTTGTCTTTGCCCACGTACCAGGTTACATCGCCGGTGTCACCGGGGGTGTACTCGAACGCGTATTGCTGGTACTCGGTGCCGTTGTACCAGTCGTTATTGAGGTTGGTTAAACCAGACATGGCTTGTTGCAGTGGTCCTCCGCGGTAGTCGTTGATCTGAGTGATACGGGGGTCGTACACAGCGGTGTAATCTGACGATGTGAGTTGAGGCTGCCAAAGCCAGAGCTGAAATGACGCTTTGCTTACCATAATCCGGCATATACCACACGTCAAATGGTGCCATCTGCAAACTTTGCGAGACGGACCCAACGACCTTGCCATCGCCGTTGATGGGCGACACACTGGCTTCAATAACATCGATTTCAGGTGCCCCGCGAGACCTGCCCGGAGTAGGGTGCTCGCCATCTACACATGTACACGCCGGCAGCCGCATGCCAGGCAGGAAATTAACACCATCTGGCGAACTCTGGTTCGGCGTGATACCAGCGTCACAGCCGTCGTAGTAACTGTACGGCCACATCCCATCGGTCGTGGCACGATACCCAGGTCGCCCCAAGTTTCCCATGGCCCAGAAACCAGGCCAGAAACCGGATACCTCGCCGTCTCCGGGGAGGGAGATACTGGCTTCCAAGCGGCCGCCGCGGAAACACATCTTGTTCCATGACTGCACCATGCCGGAACGGTACTTCAGGTCGTGGTTCGTGAAGTTGTCAAAGCGCAGCTCTAGGACACCATCTTTCGTTGTCACGGCATCAGGATCGTACCACTGTTGGATTGTCAGATTTCGCACTTGGGCAGTATAAAGATGGGCAACAAACCTCCAGATCCTGCGTGACACCATACCAGAAATCCATACCCTGCAGGTACGGGTCGTCTCCGTCATAAAATGTCCGTCCATCGGTGTTAAACTCATCCGAATACTAGGGCTCTTAGTCTGAGGCCATTCACGTGGATCACCGGTGTTAGTCTGCACTCACCACCAGCTTCCATTCCTTGCCGTCTTCGTTCTTCCTAGTGTGTGCCGACTTGGGTGTATCCGGGTCAATGAGTCCTTGTCGAACGTTGGACAGTAACGGGCGGTCGCCAACATCCAGGCACAATGTGTCCCCAGGGTCACAGAGACCATGTCCATTCTGCGTCTTTACAGCCGTACTGCCGAGAATCAGCGCCTGATCGAAGATGACACAACTTAGGGTTCAAACATACATCACGGGATACGCAATGAACAGCGTCAACAAACCCAGCGTAAACAGCAACAAACCACCGATATTCATAAACCCGCGTCGACTGAAGTAATCGCAACACCTGCGATCCCGTTCCATGGTGTCCGGGTTATGCAGATAGTCATCCTTCTCCACATCCTCGGGGAACAACAACAATCCCTCCGTCGGCATGATATTATACTTCTCCGACACCGTCTGCGTGTTGACATCGGTTTCCTCGCTCCCGGCCTGCGACGGCTCCCGCGAGTCTTCAAACGGACTATACCCGTATGCATATCCATACGCACCCTTCGGGATCTCGTTGCTGCCCAGCGCCGTACTACTCCAGCTCGTCCGCCGCGACGACAACACAGACATGTCTGGAGAGCGGGCGGGATCCATTTCGTCTCGGGCGCGGTGCGTCCGCGGCGGGATTAGCAATTCTGAGGATTCCTGAGGGTTGGGAGAGGCAATAATGCTCTGGAACGTGCCCGCTGATGACAGTGCTGGCGACGGTAGACCGGGGGTTAGGGCACAGCCGATCATGTGGTCCGGCTGAGGGCCATCTAGCATGACCACTCCCGGTGCTACTCCTTCCGGTAGCACTGTCGCCCCTGTTGTCGGCATCTCTACCGGTGTTGGTACCGGCGGAGCTGGGGCTGTCGGTGGAGGAGGTGGTGGTGGTGGTGCTAGTGGTGGTGCTGGCGCTGCTTGTTCTGGCACTTCTTGTTCTGGAACATCTTCAGGGATTTCTTCCTCTGCGTCTAATGCGACGGACTCCGTTTCCTCTTCTGCATGATGATCCTGGCCTTCTGGATCTAATTCTGCGAAAGGGTTCTGGCTGCCCGAATTGATACGGATATGGGGTGTGCTCCGGCCTGGTTCTCCTGCTGGTAGGGAGTCGGCCATATTGACGGCTTCTCTATTTTGCACTGCACTGGCAGACTTCCTTCACGCAACCAAAGAACTGTCCCAAAATTGAATTAATAATTAGTGTCACGATTTTTCCTTGCTGGCTGGCTGGCTGGCTGGTCTGCCGCGTCGTCCCGAACTGTGCTTTGGTTACTACATCCGTCCATCCAGTCAACATGAGTATCGACAGCTGTCACTCACGATATAAGTCCAAGATTACACGCGAGACTCTTTAATTGCTGCTTGGAAATGCCAAATAATGTCTTTTAACGGGCGGGGGGCGTGGATGAAGCGAGGGATGATTCAAAACAGTACGTGCAAGGCCATTAACCCGGCGCAAAGAGTGGACAGGACAGTCGAGATGTCCCTTATGGAAATAAAACCCGATGTATTCGAGAAAAAGAGGGGAGAAGAAAAGAACGAACGAGGGTTGTGAGGGCGAAGGAGCGTCGAGGGTCGAGTGGTTGTTGTTGTCGAGGATGTCGAAATGTCGCCAACAGCCAGGAAGCACGAACAAGAAAGAAAGGAAAGAAAGAAAACAGACGAAAGGAAAAGAGAAAAGAATGACAATAGAGGCAAATAACAGAATCGCGTTAGGGAGGACAGGTAAAAAGAAAAAACAATCGGAATGAGAATGAAGGCAGAATATGCAGAGCACGTCCTGGGCCAAGGGAGGGTCCTGTCAGGGCCTGCAGCTGTACTCCTGCATTATATTCCGCTTGATTAATTGTAATTAACTTGAGAGCTCTTTGAGATTCTGCTTTATTACTCTGTATAATTACCCGTTGCCAGGACCTATCGTGGTGGTCTTCCTCTCGACTCTCCGGAATACAGCATCACCGGCTAACCCTAGAAGCTCACCCAACCGCCGTACAACTCCCACAGACAACACCCCGTTACCGAGTGAACACCTGGAATGGACGCCTGGATCCTCGCTGGAATCTGCACCTGCATTTACCGGGCTCATCGCGAGATTTACAGGCGGGTGTTTACTATTCGCATTCCCGACTCTGTGCATTCCACGCCCCATTCCACCCCTCACACCGGCTTCGCATATGCATCAGCTATCTGTACACTTTAATAGTAGTAGAGAACATGAGAATACCTCTTCCATATACAAGTACATATATAGCTGGTTAGTAACATACACATGCGGCAGTTTCACTTCGTCTAACGGTCAGACAAGCGCCCCCCACCCAAAAATCACATAACCAAAGCCAATTGCTACTCCGTCTACTAGAATCAATGTTCATTCCTGCTTGCGCAAATCCTGTATGTCTGTCTGTGTGTACGTACGGAGGGGGTTCTTCAGTGTAGGACAGTAGGACATCCACAGCGGTTGGCATCCCTTGCGTTAACCCACCTTCGATATTCCTGGATTCAGCTTCAGCTCACTTGAGACAGACTTACATTGAGGGACACTGAGGAATAAGAGATGTAAAAATGACCTTCCCTGGCTACTCCTTAAACAGAAAGCAGCTTTGGAATCGCGTGAAGATGTAGGTACATAATAGCAATCTATAGAAATACGTCTCGCGCCGATCAATCCGAGAACCACTCCAGTAGCCTGATTATCAGGACTTGTAGTGCGGCGTAGAGAACTTACTCAATCTCCGTCTTAAACCCGTGAAGCGTTTGGCGCAATGAGGATCATCACAGCACATGCTCTGATAACCGGTGTCTGGTTCACGATGATTGTACGCTCCAGTGTCTCCCTATATCACCAACAGAAGTGTAGAGAGAATTCCATTGTGTCTGAGAGTTATCAGTTGGTATCCAGCTTAGTCTAGGGAGAGAGTTCGATTTAAATTTCATGCAAATGGTCTGGGGGTAGTTGACAGGAGTCGGGAAATATCCATTGGCCCATCTCTAGCAGGGGACATGAGTCTCGTCGTAATCCCGTAGTATGTCATTGACAACCTCTCCACGGCCAGTTGCTTTAACTATCCTTGCAATCAGGTAGTGTGTTTTGAAGAAGGGTCGGGTTTTTGGGAGAAAGGAAATAAGAATCAAGAAGTTACCTGAGCTCTCCCTCGGGGCAGAGGAACCTGCCTCCGAGAGTCTGTAGAGATAAGAAGTAGAATAGAGCAACGAATGCTAGATAGATTGATGATTGTTAGTAGCAATAGACGATGATGCTGTAAGAGGTTAAGATCTAGCGACATAAAGAGTTCTTTTATGGATGGAAGATCACGTGCTCCCAGCGACATAGGCCAACCTATGGGCCAACATAATTGCAGAGTGGTAGAGGAATCACTCCAGAGTAGATATAGATTCTTAGAGGATATAGACTAATTCCGGTATTTCAAGTAAGCACTGAATGGTCATAATGCCCGCTGCAGAACTATATATATTTGTTTCATGGGTGCGTGGTACTTTGTCCGTTGATATATATTAGCTCTCAACAGCCCTCGCCCTCAACCCGACAACCCTCCGCCCTTTTCCATCCAACCCCAAAACATAATATTCCACTCTCGCCCCCCCGATTCCCACCTGATACACCTTAACTTCTTCGCCCGTGGCAGCGACACGAACAGCCTCCCGCACGGAAGCGTATTGACCCCGGGGATCGAACGAGGAATATGGCAGGGCCTCGATGGCACTCGAGAAGTCTGTCCCAGTATTCGAGATTAGGCTGGATAGTTGCGCTGTAGCCAGACAGACCGAGTTAGCTTGTTTCCCGTCTGGTATATACAGAGGCCCCGGGGGAGGGGGGGGGGGGG